>JAPDSC010130672.1:7068-17827 GCA_026290005.1 Latrodectus geometricus | reverse complement strand
ATATATATATATATATATATATATATATATATATATATATATATATACACACACTACACACACACACACAACGGGAGATGGGCTTTGATTTTTTGCTTTCTGCAGCACGTCTATAGAGGAGGATGTTTGGGAATTTATCGGGTTTCCTTTCTTGTAACCTATGAATACGGCCCACAATCTATGAAATTTTAATTGTTAGAAATTTTATTATATACTGCATAAGCGGAAAGGAGTTTACTCAGTTTATAATAAAATTTCTAACAATGACCTTCGACTGTTAAGCTATCAACTAAGCGGTATCAAAGATCAACTTGATAATTTGACATTCTGCATTCCTTAGAGGTTGGGCAAACTGTAGCTACAAATAAAGAAAATACACATTTTATTTTCCGTGTATTTTTACTAAGTTTTTACATAGGATGCTTGTATAGAATTATTCCAATCATATTTTACATTTACGTCATAATTTTAGGAATACCTATTTTTGTTTCCTTTCTTTCGTTTTATAAAAGATTTTACGTGCACATATCATTTTTGTTTTGGTTTAAAATTCTTTCTACGCAAACTGGCTTTATCTGTAAATTATGGCATAAGTGAATAATGGCAATGTGATTGTTGTGATAAAATGTCAAATTATTCATGTAATATTGCTAAAAAAAGCACATTTATATAAAATTAATTTTTGTTTTGTGATAAGTTATCTTTTATTTTTAAAATCATAAAAAATTAATGAGGATAATATGATCCATATATTTATATGGATTTATTATTAAACTCAAAAATTAGTTTTCATGTTTATAATAATCCTACATGCAATAAAAATTTAATTTTATTACAAACGTAGAATAATTTGTATCGAATTATTTTCTAATAATATTCAATTAAAGAAGCAATCGATCATTAAAAATTATCTTAGCTGCAAAAGAATTAAAAATTTATATCTTGCTCGCGATAGTTATGTAAGTAAAGGAAGGATAAATTCTTATCTTTATTTCTAGAAGATTTTATTTAAAAAAAATGTGCATATATTTAAATGTTAATGAGAACGCAATATTTTTTTTTGTTTCATTTTAAGCAGCTTATGTAAGAATTAGATATTCTAAGCATACACTCAATTCTCTTCCTATAACAAAATTTCAGCAATGAAATTATAATTTTCACCAGAAAAAAAGAAACTGATAAAAATGATGAAACCTTCAACAAAGAAGAGATTAATACTTAAGAAAAAAAATTCCTTACGCTGAACTGTTTTTACAATTTTTCTTTAACAGCAAAAATGTTCCTCAAAATAAGTTAAAAAAAAAAAAAAATTCTCTGCTCATGGCGAAAAAAACTTGTATTTAATCGTCTTTTGTTATCCTCTTCCTCACGTTAAGATAAGCTATTTTTTTTCTCACCCTTTTTTCTTTCTCGCCAAAATGCAAGGTCATCTTGGTATTTATGTCCCACGGTTTTTCTCTCTCCCAACTCAACTAACTTCCTAATTTTAAAATATTCCCACTTATCAATAATCATCCGCCAGAAGCTTGCTTTTCGTGTTTAAAATTCATTTCATTATGTTACAGTTAACTATTTAAATGATTTTTTAACTATTCAAGGCTGTTGAAGATTGCATTTGGGAAAAATAAATTGCAGAACTAATCCTCCTCCTTATTTAATTTGTTTAAAAGTAATTAATGTTTAACTCGGGTCTTTAAAAAACATGCAATTTAACGCTTGGATTGATGAACATAGATTAAAAGACGACATACAAATTGGGTTTCTTCAGCTAGTAAAGCAGAGGTCAATTGTTGGAAAAATCCATTAAATTATATGAAATAGCTTGTATACTGAAATATTTAAATTAAAATTGATAAATAAATAAGAAATAAATTGAAAAAGATATTTTTAGATCTGAATAAAAAGCCCGTTTTTGTTGTAGTTTCTAAGAAACTTGTGGTTTTTGAATTTTTTTTTAATCTTTTCGTGTTTAATCTATTGGAATTGGAATCACCTGTTATTGAAAATGGCGTCTAGGCCTGTAACTTAATTTTCTAATATATTTTTGATTGTTAGATGTGGGTGCTAAATATTATAATATGGCAAAATAGCGTTTATTTTTAACTAGTAGAAATACTCAAAAAAAAGGTCTTCGCGTATCCTTTGAGTTAGTTACTATCATTGAGTATGTTTATTGAAATAGCTGTCATTGGTGTTGAATATGGTGATAAGAATTTTGTATTTATGTTTGCTTATTTACTGAAAAAATAAGAGTTTACATTTCCAAAGTATTAACTGTAAAGGCCATAAATTATACTGGTGTCATCAGTTGGCGAAGAATTTCCAGGTAATAAATTCTTTCAGTGACTTACAGTTTTTACTATTCCAAAGTATGTTTAGTGAAACTGCAGTTGTTAGTATTGTGAATGACATCTGAAATTTTAAGCTCATATTTCCATGATTACAGAAAAGTTAAGAATATGATATTATTTTTTTTTTTTGTATTTTCAGCGTATTAGAAAAAAAAATAGCATAGATCATAACAGCGAATGGTTAAGAGACACTGAAAATAAATTCTTTCCTTGTAATTTGTGGTTATTACAATTTTTGAATGTCTCTGAGTATGTAACAGCACTTGCTTGTTTTGAAAATGGCATCTAGAACTGTAGATGCATGTTTATATAATATCCGAGAAAAATGAAACATGAGTTTATTCTATATTTTTAGAGTGTTAAACATGAAAGACATTTCACTAGTTTAACATGTTTTATTTTCTGTTGTTGTTGTGTGCCAGCCAGGCTGGCAATATGAGGTGTGCTGCTTCACTTTTCCAACTGAACCCTATTTGGTGTGGAGTCCGACTTCCTCAGTACACACATGCCATAGGTACCCGTTTATAGGGTAGGCAACCATTCACACACAAAGAACGGATGAAGACAAGAAAGAGAGAGAGAGAGAGAAAGTACATCCATGCCCGAGCCAGGATTTGAACCCAGGTCCCACCCATCTGTAGTCAGGTACGCTAACCACTAGACAGGTTGGGCGGCTTTATTTTCTGTTGACAAAGAAATATACAAAACAAGCTCTTTGATTATTATTTTTGTCATTTTTTGAGAATATTCATTGAAATTGCGTTTGCTTGCACTGATTTTAGTATCAATAACTTTATTTTTCTGTATTTACCAAGGGTGAAAAAAACCTAACCTTTTTTAAATGTAAGAATATTAGATTTGAACTTTTAAAACTATATTGACCTAATAGCTTTCGTATCACACAAGCAAAGAAACTCGGAAACAAATTCTTCGCGACTTTTCATTAATTAGTGACTATAAACTTTTAATTAATGACAGGAATTACTTGAAAAGAATGTAAAGGTTCATCTGTGTGCCAGGTATAATTAATTTGGAACGAAACTAATTCTTTTCACATGACACGGAGAAGGTAAAATACAATTACAGACTCTTTAAACAGAAATCGGATTGAAAACCTTCTCCGACAGATGCGCCAAATCAAGAGTTAATGTGCCAAACCCAAGGTGCCAAGAAAACATCCATCTTCAAGTCTGACGGCTGAAATGAGCACGAGATCTAACAACCTTCTAGGAGAATAGCACCTTTGTTTTTAAGCTATAATGAACTTTCGTGATACAAATTTGATTAATTCTTTTACAATCGTTCAAAAAATTCTTTTTTTTAAAAAAAAATATTTAAAAAACGTGAGTGTAATTCCTGACTAATAATAGGTTAAGGCAAGTAATACCTTTGTTATAAACACACCACTTACAATAGCATGAAATAGAACATTTTTGTTCCAGAAATTTATGTTTATCAGATTTGGATAAGAAAGAGCTGTAAAGTATACCATCACATTCTCACTAGCTACAAAATTTAATTTACGAGGGAAAGATTTATAAAAAAAGATATTATTTGAAGCTATAAATTTGCTTTCTTTTTTAAATTATTATTTTTCTTTCTCCACTAAAAGAAACTATTTGAATTGTAAATAATTCTGTTTTGTGGATAAATTGTTTCACAATACTGATTAAGAAATCTTAATGCTTTTTAACTAAAATATTATAAATAATTTTCATTCCGCCGACCAACCTGTCTAGTGTTAGCGTAAATGATTAAGGATGGTGAGGACCTGGGTTTGAATCCCGGCTCGGGCATGGATTTATTTTCTCTTTCTCTCTCTCTGTGTTTCTTGTTCTTTCCTCAGATGATGGCTGAATGTAGCCCACCCTATAAATGGGTTTGTGGGGGTGTGGCGTGGAAGATGCTACTCGTATCTCCGTGACTGGGTTCACAGGTGCCCAACGGGTAAAGATAAAATGAGTAGCAGTTTCCGACCTTGTTGTGGCAAATGGGCTAATGTACTTATTTGCTCAAGGGTGCCCGCCATTAGAAATAAAAAAAATAATTCCCATTCCTTTAAACTAAGGATGGAGTTCTGATTATATGAATTGGAAAACAACAGTCATTACAAACAATATTTTGTGAATTAGGAAATGGAATAAGCCAAAGATTGTTGTAATACGAACAAAAGATAAATTAAATTTTATGAATAGAGTAATCGATGATTATGAAATTACTCATAATTATATTCATATTTCAAATATCATTTAAATGTTCTGCTAATATGGTGGAAAAGGAGATTATTTCTGTGTCTGGCAGATTCGAATTCGACACCTTCATCTATGAAGACTAATAGCTAAGAGAGTAAATGCATGTTAATTTTTAGAAAAAAAATGATTATTTCCATTAATGTAACAACAAAAGAAGATGCTACTTCAGACATCATCTTCGGGATTTAAATGTCACATGTGACACAGGAGCTACAAAATTAATCTTATAAAAGAAACAAAATAATAATATGTTTTTAATGTGCCTTTATTAAGATCTTTCATCATATCCATAGCTTGGGAATTAGTCTCTTGAGAATTGAGGATACCAGTCTCGATACCATTAACTTAGAATAACTGAAGATTAATGTTGTGTTTTCATTTTCTATGTGTCTGTCTAAATGTGAATGTTCTCAGAGTTTTGTATTTTGGGATCAGACACAATACAGAGGATCATTTTTTTTAAAAAAAATCGTATTTGTAGGCAAAATGTGATGAATGTTCAACTGACTTTCAACAGCTTTCACTTTTTTTAGGCTATCATTACAAGATATCAAATCTTCATACTGTAAGATAGGAAAAAAAGCGTATTAATGTAATAATAGTTAATTCATTTGGAATGTACATTGGGTTCATCATGACGGAATGATAGGATTCTTCGGAGCATAAGGATACAGGTTTGATTCCAGCTACTATTGAACAACGGAAAAGGATATTGTGCTTATATTTTCGGGGTGAGTGCTTGGGAATTTTCTGAATTTCCATTCTACGACTCATGGATGAAACCTGCACTCTTTGAAAAGTTCTTCCGTATGGTATCTTAATTGATGAAGATTAAAACGGCTTTCACAGCTATTAATCTGTATACTAAAATGGTATCAAAATTACTTAGAATATAAATTTACAAATGAAATCACAAAATTATTTCTTAATAATAATTATTGGTTGATTAATGTATATTGATAAATATTAATTATTATAGCTTCATAGAGGGCTTTTTTTTATTTAAACTGTGTTTACACATTGGATTAATTACGTCTTGTCCTAAATAGAATGTTAAGTTCTAAGAACTTTAATCACAATAGTCTTATCTCAAAAAAGATGAGAGGCTTATTCAAATGTTGTTAACAGTAGTTTCATTTTACCAAATACCATTCAATTATTTGATACATATTTTACCAATTCATAGTTAACCAACAATAAGTTTATTTATAACTGCGTATTGTGAGCGAAACAACTGGTTGCTTGTTCTTAACACTCACATTTTAAATCAATTATGTTGACAATGAACAATACGACTTCATGAGAAGTTATTGATGGCGTTGCTACAACAAATCTTAAATTTTAGAGGTCACAGAAATCAATCGAGTTTCATTTTCATGTGACAAATGTACTTAATATGATGTTTTAAAAGCTATGACTTTTCCTTTATGATTTTCGTCGTATCTTAAATTCTATAGTTTACGTTTCTCATTTATTGTGTAGATTGAAAACTTAATAATGTTACGAATTACTACCAAACTGATCATTTTGATTCTATTATTGAATACTTTAAGGAGAGTTAACATGCCAAAATATCCTCTAATCGATACATTTCTCCCAAGAAAATTTCAGTTGAAATCGGTTAATGGTTGAGATTTACTGTACGGTCACTGTTGCGACTTTTTCAAAAAGTCTCCAAAAATCTCACCATTTTGTCCAAGCGAGGTTGGAATTGGTCAGAACCCCTCATCTGCAATTACTCGGAATGGGTTGGATTGCCAGAAAATGTTATTTATAGCCAAATATGGAAAAGTCGTGCAAATAGTGACTATACGGTAAATCTCAGCCTCGGATCCTTTATGAGAGAATGGAAGATATACAAAAAATAAAAGAAAAATTATATTGACTTATTGTATGATTAAATAAAGAAAAGTAGTTAATTGTAGAAAGGTTGTAACAAATCTGGCTCCGAGGCTGTGGTAGCCTGGTTGATTAGTGCGTCCCTCACGTTACCCGAAGGGAGTGAGTTCGAATCCCGGCTTCACCATAGATCCGTCGTGTTTACTAAAGGGAGCTGGTGTACGTTAAAAATGTCGTCGTCGCAATGCTCTCCAAATGAAATGATACCTCTGGGGGTGGCAGAACAAGTATTCGGGGGTTTTTTGCTCGGTCACTGAGTCTGAATTACGAAGACCCCATCCCGTTGTTTCTATCTAAATGGTAAAGCCTAACTTAGGTACAGGGAAGAATGTTGGTGTAAAAACAAATATGGCTTAATACGATATTCTAAGATTAATAGTTTTTATTCTTTTTACATCCGACGTAATTGTTGTCCTTATTATTTCCAATTTTTCAAGTTCTGTATTTTTATGTGTTTTGATTCATTAAACAAACTTAAAAATATTTCCAAATTCATCATCTTCATTTTACCCAACCTATAAGAGAGGTGTAAACCTCTAACTGATAACTTTCTTTTTGTAAATGTAATTTCAATTGATTATTACTCAACACACACAGATGTAAATAAAACAGTTCGACAACACCGAATCTTTAGCAATTAAAAGACACTTACGCTAAACGAATACACATAAATGCCAACTACATATAGATTATTTTAATATAAAATGGCTTTTAAATTCAAAATATTACATTGCAAATTCACTTGTCATTACTAATTTGGAAGTACTAGCATTCACTTTAATAACTTTATATGCGCAAAATTATGAATATATATATTTACAGTGATATAAATATACATATTTTAGTAGAAATATGAATATATATATATATAATAATATATATATATATATATATATATATATATTTATATATATATATATATATATATATATATATATATTTTAGCAAAAATATGAATATACAGAAATAATTGTAGCTTTAGTGGAATAAGCTATATACCTTAAATCATGTGGAAAGAAAAGTCGCAGGTGGGAAGTGACGTTTTTATTACAGAACGTAAATAAAACCACTTCGGTTTTATTGCTCGTTATATACGTTTTTCTATATCCGAAATAAAAAAAAAGTAAAATGACGCCAATATTAATATTTCCTATTACCGTTACCTCTACAAGTGAAATCTCATTCTTGTTACCAAACATTTTCTATGAAGGATTCCCTGTCTGGTGTTGAATGGGTTCAACCTTCAAAATTTATCCGGAGCGCGTGTTTTCCGCTGCGGTTTGTCATCGTTGATTCGAAATCATTTGTCTCAGATTACAGAGCTTTGCCTTTTAAAAAAGATCCCGCTGCCATATTTTTTTTTCTAAATGCAACAAATTTAACACTCGCCGGCTGGTTTATGGCAATTCTTCTCAGGAATTGCGCGTTAGAGGAAACAATTGAGCTCGACAACATCTGCCAGCACCGATGGAACTCTCACTTGAGTCGTTTATCCAATCGACGACGCGATTAGATTTCTAGATGACAGATGACAGAGATAGGTTTTAAACAAATAATTGATTTCCATCGATTTATTCGAAAAAAATCTTCTGTCAAGTTGAAGAACATGGATATCTGTGCTGGAGGTAAAATTTCGTTAATTCATTTATCTGGATTTCCTGTGGGGATTAATTTCATAAATTATGATTAGAGAATGCAAAGAATTCGAAGTTAAATAAATCTAATTATTTAAAATTAAAGCTAGAATTAAAATTTTTAAATAGCATAAATTTTTATAAAATTGTACAATTTTGTATAAAATAATTCAAATTATTCAATTAATTAAATTGTATTTAAATATTTTGATAAAATAATTTTTTTATTGTTATCGACATTTAAAATCGTTATGTGAAGGAGGCAGAATATGATATATTTTATAAATTGATATAGTATATGGCTTTATATGTGTTAAAAAGTATGATGCATTTTAAAGTATATTAAAAATATAATAAATAATATAAAAGAATATGTTAAAAATTTTTACACTTACTTATTAATATATTAAAAAGTGATATGAATGTTTAATAAAGATTTATGGTATATATTAAAATAAATTAAAAATAGCATTAAAATAATATTAATAAGGATAAAAAAGTATAATATAAATAAGTATAATATTTTGCGTATTGCAAGTTTATATGTGATCAAAGGGATTATTTCTCCAAAAAGTTTTAATATCATAGTTTTACTATCATGGATTGTCATAATATTCATGGTATAAAATCAATATATTATTAATATACAATAAGAATAATATTTCAAAACACAACAATTTCTTCGAAATTCAAGAAATTGGAATAAGAAACGGGATAATTCAGTTAGTTGAACAGGGGAAAAATGTTCGAAAAATATGACTCTGATTTTGAAATTTCTTACGAAAACTGAATTTCATGCTCACATTACGCAAATGTACTACTTGCAAATGAATTTTTCATTTATTGTTATTTAATTTTCTATTTTTAAATAAATATACAATAATTTATATAATATCCATCTGAAGCTTTATTAACATTCATTTCCATAAAATACCTTTTTTTCAAAAATATTATTTTACATATTGTATTAGTAGTCTCTATTAATTAGTATTTATCTGTAAATGTTGCAAATTTCAAAAATGAAAACATTATCTTGCTTTATATGCAAGTTAGTTTATTTTTACAAAGTATTTATAAGTAAAAATGTCCCAGTAAAAGCATTTTGATAATTTTGAATATATTATTCAATATAACAAAATTTAGGCTAAAATATGCATGACATCTTTTTACTGATTTTATAAAATTTTTGAATATTTAAAGGCTAAAAAAGTTTAAATTAGAAAATTTAATATAATTTGTATCAATTATATTTTTTAAATATCAATAAAACATTCCTGATCTTTGGAGTATAAATTAATTATCATTTATAAAAAATATATACTCTTTGCTAAGGGAACCAAATATTGAACGCTTTACATTATTAAAGAATATAGTTATGTTTTTATTTTGAAGTATTTACTTTTATGTAAACAAATTAATATATTAGTTAATATTACTAGATTCCAGGCTAAAATATGCATGAGATATTTTCACTGATCTTATGATATTTTTGAATATTTAAAGGCTAAAAGAGTTTATATTAGAAAATTTATTACAATTTATATCAAATATATATTTTAAATATTAATAAAACATTACTGATCTTCGGATTTTAAATTTATTTTCATTTATTTAAAAGTTATTTTAAGGGAACCAAATATTTTGAATACTTACTTTATTTAAAAATCTAGTTATGTTTTGATTTTGAATTATTTACTTTTATGTAAATTAATTAATATCATTAAAATTACAATATGCTTGAAAGCTTTTTATAATAAATTGTTTAAAAAAGTTGCTTTATTTCATAATATAATTAAAAAATTGTACTTTAATTATTTTATAAAATCGTGAAATTATATCAGAGTATATTAAAAAAGACTTAATTTGATTTATATTTACATATTAACATTTAAAAGTAATTTATAAGTGTTTTAATACTAGACTATTGATAGCAAAATAGTATTTAAATAATAGAAAAAATTTAAATACAACAGAAATGAATGAAAATTTAATGAAAAATATTTATTATATATTAACGAATAATTTCCGTAACGATGAATATATTTAAGAGTGATGTGATTTTCATCAAATCACATTACTTGAAATTATTTTTTAAAAATTTCTGTTAAAAAATATAAATAATATGTAGAAATTATTATGCATTTTAATTTAAATAAGAATAAAATTTCAAAAAGTGTTTATTGATTTAAAAATTTTCAAAGTATATTGAATAAATAAAATAAATAGAATTTCGTCAAAATTATATTCTTCATATCAGTATCGTTCATTTTATTTTAAAGAATTTGTATGCTTGAAATAGTTGAATGATTTATTTTCTTGGAATAATTTATCCGTTTTAACAATTCAAATAAGTTTTCGAAAGTTATTTGAATTGTTAAAACGAACGATAATGAAATCGGTGTTCACAATAATGATGAGAATTTAAAGTTAAACTGCCATCATATATTTATTTATAAATGTGTATGAATATAATAAGAATGTCATTTGTGTATGTGTATGACACAAAACAAAATGCTGCATAAAAATAAATATCTTAATTTCTATCTACTTTATTATCATATACTCCTCTGTTATATAATCAATAAAATGAGGAACAGTTTATATTTAATTTTTAACTGTATAT
>JAPDSC010130670.1:0-15171 GCA_026290005.1 Latrodectus geometricus | reverse complement strand
ATATATATATATATATATATATATATATATATATATATATATATATAGTGGCTATTCGTTTTCAGCTTTATTTTTATTATATTGTTTTGTAAACTTAATTCTTTGCTTGATCACCTAGATATTATTATATTAATTTCTGATTATTGTTTTATGATTTCATTTGACTTGGATTCTTTGTCGCTCGCCGGCCATTTTTTACATTCGAGAGCTTATTAGCAGTATTGATTTACGGCTGTTGTAGTTTTCATAAGTAGTGTAAATGTGTGAGTACGGGGTGGTTATAATTAGTTACTCCGTACAGCCATAGAACTTGTTTTGTCTATCGGATTTTCAAGAAATCGTTATAAGCGTTATGTTGACTGTGGGAAAAAGATTTCTGCAGAAAAGGAATATAAAATTTATGAACTGTAGGGACCGATAAAATAAATCTTAAGCTCACGAAAATAAATATTCGATCTTAAAATTATTTTTTTTCACAACCGCTTTTTGTAAAAGATGTTAGAAAGATATTTAATATTCACGTTATAAAAAATATGGAGAATAAAATTCATACTTAAAACTATTTTTTCATTTTATTAATAAAAAATCTGACAAAGTATATAATCACTTATTTTTTTCTGTGTTAAAACTACAATTTTAAATACATTTTTTTTTATATAAAAAAGAGCATTTCACTTCTTTTTTTATAGCTTTCGATATGCTTGCTGTTTTTCTGCTTGTTTTGTTGACGGTTGCAGCACTACTCGATTCTTTCTTCAACTTCTTACGTACAAATTACGGCTTCGCGTCCTTGTCTTCGGCTCAAAAGTTCGTGGGTTCGAATTCCACCCTGGGTTTGGATGTTTGTAGTGGTTCGGAATCCACTTTAAATCGTAGGTCCCAGTTTAATTGGACCTTGTGTGCAAACGAGCGACAACCCAACCTAACTTGTACAAATTACACCTGAGTCTACATTCTAGAAGTTCTGAAAAGAAATTCAATTTCAGACTGCTGTGTGTGTGTTATTTTGTGGAAGTTCGTGAATGAATAACTCATTTTCACTAAGTCATGAGATAAATATTTTTTGATTTTTTTCAATTACGATGTACAATAAATTTGCAAAAAAAAAAAAAAAAATAATAATAATAAATAAAATAAATTCAGAAATTTTTATTGTGGACCATTTTGCGTTTCTTCGTAAATTCGTGAGTGTTGGTATATTAAAGGCTAGTAAACATGAGTATCTGCTGTAACTCAAATTCTTACCGCCATTAGGATTAAAGAAGCAAGAAAAATAGTTATAAAAATTTATTATTCCATTATTGAGCATGTTCTATTTACATCAATTACTTAATGAAAAGCATGGCATTTTATTCAAAGATAACGCGGAGAAACTCGCAGGACATCAACACTATAATATTGACTTTTAACTTGGGTAAAATCCTTATTCCTCTTAGGTGGACTAAGTTTTTAGAAATCAAAAAAATAAAAACAGGTATTTATGTAAGTCGGTTGAATTAAGAGGCCAAGCATTCTGAAAATTTCCGAACATTACGAACTGTTTCAAGCTAACATTGACGTGAATCATGTGATTCACGCTTAAGTTAGTTTGAAACAGTTCTTTGATTAGGCTTCCTAAAATGAGAATTGTTTTATCTTGCATGAGTACAGTTGTCTACAAACATTGCCATTTCTGTAAGGTAGGAATGATGCACTATCGAAGGAATTCGTTGTACCATACATTCGTATATGTACCGGAATAATTTCCTACATCTAGCCCAGAGTTGGGCTTTTTCAGATAGAACATTTATCTCAAAGATGCGGGCCCGCCGTCGTAATGTGTCACAGAAAGAAAAATCATGTTTTTTAGAGCAGTGTTTCTCAACCGCCGGTCCGCAAGAAATATTTACCGGTCCGCGGAATATCCAGCTTTTATAGGCCAACCACCGATACAGTACCTACATTACAATAATAATAGTTTACTAGTTTAAAAAAATAATGTAATCTTTGATGAAAAATACAACAAACTGGCAACTATGTACCTAATCACGTTACACAAATTGCCTTTCCACCAGCGTTGCCAGTCTTTTATAATTATCGACCCAATGTCCAACTGTGCATTGGGTCGAATTATTAATATTACCGGTCCGCGCGAACGTGCCGAAATATTTTACCGGTCCTTGGAGTAAATTCAGTTGAGAATCACTGTTTTAGAGTATTTAGACTTCACTCGATTCCTGTGCGGAAGGTTTAAAATGCGCCCACTACATTTATAAGTAATTTCAAGGACAGCGTATGCCTACATAGGTGAGAGAGATATAGACATTAACGCCATCTCTTAGCAACAAGCGGAAATACCCTATTATTTTTGTTGAGAAATATAGAATCGTTCAAGCGCTTCGAGTCTAGACTAGAACCTTCCTTATCGATATAAAAGAAGTGCGTCGGCGTGATGTGAGTCAATTGAGTTGAGTAATCGAAGCGATACAATCAGAATTGTACTGCGAAGTTGTGATTGTGGAGGTATTGTGCATTTGTTTGTGTCGTGTGCGTGCGATATACATAATTGTTGAGTTCCATAATTGTTACGATTTTAGCATAATGTGTCACAAAAACGTAAAATTGATAGTGAGTGCGGAGTTTTTTAGCTTAAATGGGAAATGAGATATTTTTTAATAAAATGGAAAGGTAAACTGTGTTTGATTTGCAATCAAACAGTTGCTATTTATAATGAGTTTAACTTGAAGAGACACTATGATACGAATCATAAATCAAAATTTGATTGTTACACTGAAAAAAATAAGAGTGGACACATTGTCTTTAAAATCTAAACTTCAAGTCAACAATCAATGTTTACTAAAGCTAATACTGAGAGCGAAGATGGTCTAAAATCAAGTTTTATTACATTAGAAATAGCGATAAGATCAAAACCTTTCACTGATGGTGATTTTATTGAAGACTGTATATTGAAAGTTGCCGATGTTTCATTTCCTTTTCAAAAGTCAATAATTCAAAATATTTTGCTGTCAAGAAAAACTGTTGCTTCAAGAAGTAAAGATTTATCTGAAAATTTAGTTCTTCAACTGAAGAAGAAAATTAAGGAATTTACAAATTTTTCACTGGCTGTTAACGAGAGCACTGATACTGTTGATACAGCTCAACTTGCTTTATTTATACGAGGTATTAATAATAATTTTGAAATAACTGAAGAACTATTAAAGAGCACGTTCCATTGACAGGTACTACAACAGCAAATGATATTTATTCTGCAATCGAGCATTTAATAGCAGAATGTGAACTCGACTAGAATATACTTAACAGCACAACTACGGATGGTGCTCCTGCCATAGCTGGCAAACACTCGGGCATTGTAACTAAATTAAAACAGAAAACATGAGGGAATTTTGTGGGATTTCACTGTATAATTCATCAGGAATCATTATGATCCAATCATTTAAAAAGGGACCATGTCATGAAACCTATAATTAGTGAATTTTATAAGCAGCAGAGGACTAAATCACCGACAGTTCTTACAAGATTTGAACGAAAAGTTTTCTAATGTTCCTTATTTCACCGAAGTTCGTTGGCTCACTTGAGAAGTAGTTTTAGAAAGATTTTTTGTATTACGTGACTCTGTTCAAGCGTTCATGTTAGAAAAAAGTAACCCAAATGACAATGATTGGTGGGTTGATTGTGTCTTTTTGGTAGATATGAGAATAAAAACTTGACTGATCTGAATGTAAAGTTACAGGGTAAAAATCTAATTGTAACTTAAATGTATTCAAGCATTTTAAACAAAGTTGAGGCTGTGGGAAAATCAGGTAAAAAATCAAACTTTGGATCATTTTCCGCATTTAAAATCATTTGGCTCAATGAGCAAAAAAAAAAAAAAAAAAAAAAAAAAAAAAAATTGGATCAATATTCTCAATTTCTGCAAAATTTGATTACGTAATTCAAGAATCGTTTTGAAAACTTCCACTAAATGAATGAAATGGAATTCCCAATTTTCAACAATCCCTTAAATTTTGAAGCTTTACAGGCACCAGTTCTTTCGCAAATGGAGTTGATAGATCTTCAATCGGACAGTACTTTGATAGAAAAATTTAAGGAGATAAACGCTCTTACATTTTATACTCAATATTTCAAGAGTTTGGTTGAATACCAGGAATTAAAAAAGCATGCAGCATGCATTCTGTGCATGTTTGATTGCACCTATTTATGTGAGCGGATGTTTTCCATTATGAAAATAAATAAGAACAAACATCGCACAAGACAGTGAACATCTCCAATCAATACTTGAATTAACTACAACGAATATGATACCTGACATCGATGAGCTTGTCAAAAACAAGAGAAGTCAGGTATCTGGATTTTCGAGCTCAAAATAATTACCCTATTTTATAACTTTGATATGAATTTTAACAACCGTATATTATATACTATATAATTAAATAAATAAAATGTTTTAATAATTCAGTACATTTTTTTATTTGAATCTGGTCCGCCTACACATTCTAAATTTAATATATGGTCCTCTACAAAATTGAGTTTGACACCTCTTAGTTAAAAGATGCTTTGTGTGTGAGTCTTCATAACTTAGAAGCAGATGATCTCTAATACTTGAACTACCACCCAGAGTTAGTACTTCACCAAGAAGACTTAGCTGCTCTTAGTGAACATGATGGATTTTCGGTTAAGATTGGTTTCGGTTCAGCACCTTATGAAAACGATGTCCTGACCAATAAGACCACAGCAGTCTCGATCAACACCGGTGTTGCCTCGATACTATGCACTCGTTGCAATGTTTGCTTATGAAACACTGAGTAAGTGAGAACTTCAAAGAAAAACGGTCCGAGGATGAAATCAGCTGTAAACCCATACCATCAAGCTCATAATCAGAATGCAGTGGTCATTGGTAAAGTTGATAAAAAGAAGTGAATGAGACAATTTCGATTGTTCATATTTCTAACAATGTAATTTTGATTACCTTGTTGGAAATACACTGGTAATAGCATTTTCCAAGGCCACAGTCTCCAAATATAGGCAAGCAAAATCGTAGCGTGTCTGGTGATCTTGAGTTAGCAGTATCTGCATTATGTGGATATTATATGCATACTTTTTTTAACTGGATTCTAAACTTTTTCGATCAAGAAGCCGCAAATTTATATGATACTGATTAAACATTCCCTGAAGAATAGCTGAAAATGAAGGCATTTTAACCACAGCGATAGCGACTTCTTCGACACTTACATTTGCAATCATTCCTGACAGCATATTCAAGTATCAAATCTCTTCAAATTTCGTAATCATCTTCAAACTTTTATTTCACATTAATCCACTTGTAATTGTGTAGTGCAGCCTAGGTATTGTTGCAATTCTAATAAGTTTTGTGAAAAGTTCGATCTTTTTATGCAAAGGCATGATTAAAGTTCATGTCTCGTGCTTTTAATCATGCTTTCGCATGATTAAAAGCAGGGAAAAGGATTTTGGCTTTGATTATAAGTCTCCTTATATAGGTTTGAGAAATAAGATTTGAGAATTGCTATCTAGTAATGTTGTTACATATGACACTAGAGGCTGGAAGTACGACTTTTGGCGCATAGACGGTAGCACTATCTGGATCTTCCAATTTACAGTTATAAGCTAGAAAAGATCCAAAGCCTAGCTCCTAATACTCCCAGAAGTATTAATTTGGCATATACTCCTAATACTCCCAGCCTACCATGACATATACTCCTAATACTCCCAGCCTAGCTCCTAATACTCCCAGAGGTATTAATTTGGAATGGGAACATGGAGAACATTGCGACCATGACATATTTTAGGTCACCATTAGTGAATACGACGAATCTTCGGTAAAGCCGGATTTTCGAACTTGCCACTTGCTATCTCGTAATAAAAACGTGAACTATATTTTATTGCAGACACAAGTTCACTGTAGACCATATAGCGAATATTAGTTTCTTCAAAATCAGACATGTAGAGAATAATCAATGAGGATCTGAATATGGTCACTTTAATTATAAGCATTCTGTATGTGTGACTTACTCTGAATGTAAATATTTTATTCATTCAATCTCATATTCAATTCAACCCAGAAAAGTTAGTTTGGTATGATTAACTGAGATAAGTTTACTAAACCAGACTATATTTGAAACTTTTCTAAGTATGGGTGATTTGAGATTCTGTTGTCATAGTATTTAGTTAATGCATTAAATTAAGCGATATTTCAAAGACATCTTTGTTATGGAATTTTTTCATTTTCTTATTTTAATTTTATGTTAATTCTAAACTAATAATTTTGTAAAATTATAAAATATTTATATATTTTTTCAATTATTAATTAGTTACACAGCAGGCATAAAGAACACTTGAAATTTTACAAAATCTTTTCAACTACAATTACTTCAATTAAATGTTTCAAATATGACAATAAGTTTAATTTAATTTTATGAAGCATGTAAATATCATTGTATTATTCAGATATTTAAGGTTTTTATCTTTGAGTAAGATATTTCTTAGTTTTATTTCTTAATAAAAGACAAAAAATAGAATTTAACTATTTTTAACGCTTCATATTTTTAAGTAACTGAGTTATTTTAATTGTACTAAAAAGTAAAAACGAAATGTTCTTTTATCAAATTTTCTTAATTTTGATAAATTCAAGCATATGGGACGTTTATTCTGGAGAGAAATTTAAAAACATCTGAAATAAAATCAAGTCAATGTACTAAAATAATTTGAATTAGTGTTTCAAATTTTAGCCTAATGTTTTTACATATTTGTTTTGTATTACCAATTTATGCTATACAAAGAATTTTTTTTTTAACTAAATCAGTCACTGACTATTTGACTTGAAACAAATTATTTAATTTAGAAAGATTTTATTATTTAATACGTTTCTGTTTCTAAATACTTGTTGAAATTAAGAAAATTTACTCCATATTGCCATCAATCAGAAAAATAGTTGCTCCGAATTGTTACAAATTAAGAAATTTTTTACTCAAATTCTTATCCTGTAATCGCATCACTATTTGTGTGTATTAAGGAAATTATTATTATTAAATTGATAACACAATAATATAGGAAGAAATTACATTAGAAATAAGTAAGCTCTTTCTTCATATCAATTAAAAAAAAAAAAAACAGTAATGTTTAAAATGGCTTTTTTTTTTTTCTTTTCACAGTATTAAGATGCAACATAAAATAAAATGGCTGACTTTGTAATGAATGTATACTACGATCATCAATTTTTCCTGCCCCTAATTCTTGATAGAACGCCGTATCGAATTCAAACGAAATCGTTGTGAAAATGTAACACCATTTGCAGCTCTTAGATCCATTTGTAACCCAGCAATCTGTGTTTTGCCCTGAAGATGTACTTTCTAATTCATACTGACACTTTGTTCTAATTGGCTTTTATGGTGGTTATTGATGGTCAGAGGGCAGTTCTTGGAAGGACGTCGAACGACCTCGAGCATTCCGAAGAAAGTTATGGCGGAAAACAATCAAGTGACGCAGAACATTTCAGTTCGATCTTTGGGCGTTGACAAATAGCATTGTTTGACAGCTGGTTCTAGGTGAGAACGCTGCATGAAATTAGGAGAACATTTTTAATCATTTTTTTACTTCCAAGGCTCGATTTACTGTGCATTTTTATGAAGTAGGAACTCCGATTATCAAAGGATCCATTTAGAATTCTGATTCCAGCTTAGAAAGGAACATTCCTTTATCTGAGAAAGAACAATTAGTTCCAGAACAAGGTCGCAACCGTGCCTCATAAAATAATTAAATTGTTCTGTCACGTAGTGTTCCTTGCAGGTGTTTTTTTATTTGGGAGATTCCAGGTTACGAATATCAAAGGCTAATCGCAAATTAACAAAGGTAATACAAAAAAACATTCTTTCATATGGAAAATAAATTCTCACTTGTAATTATCATGCAAACTAAAATCTAGAAAGAAAACTTTAAAATTCAGTTATGTTCTTAATTAGATAAAAATCTCAAATAGATTAGCATTGACTATTAAACTTACTGGAGAAATAATTTAATTTTTTTTTATATATTTTAATAATTAAAAAAATAGTCGCCCATGTATTATTTAATAAAATTATCGAATTTATTTGAAAATATACCAAGATTCACAGTTCATTTTCATGGCATATTAATTATTGTAAATTAAAACTGTTTTGAAAAAATAAAAAAAATGAGTTGTCCAAGGTTAATAACTTGAATTAAAAACTGTATCAATAAATTTCGAAACGTTTTAATAAATTGCTAATTTTTTAAGCATTTTTATTTGCTGACGTTTTATTTGATAATTTTTAAGTATAATTTTGTCATATTTCCTGTTGTAATATATACTCCAAAACAATACATACATAACAATGGCTTGTTTTAAAGATTAATCTTGGATCTAGATCAGTATTTCATGATTCATTATATCGAGAATCTTTAATATATAATATTAATTTTTTGCCGCATCCGTGTAAGCTAAAATAAAAATTAGTACATTTGTCATGCAAAAAAAACTTTGAATGACACTATTTTATTATGTAATAAGAGAAAAGGAAAATATCTGATCACATGCTTATGCAAATATTAATTCCAAAACATATCATAATAATAACACAACTTTTCAAATAATATATCATTTTTCATAGGTTTTTGAGATTCATATTCCTTATATAAGGAATTATTTCGAATAATTTGAAAGAGAAAATATTTTAATGTTCGTTTCCTGATTACTTTTTCTCAATATTTATTCTACACTTTCACCAGAATTGATAATTCATAAAATACCAATAAATGTCTTCAAATGTTTCATAGTTACTTTGGATGTTTCAATGCTGTTCTTAAATCAAAATTAATAGCTCCCATAATGATTTTAAGTAAGAAACTGTTTAAATGCTGTCTAAGTTTTATTTGTTATTCTTAATTGAAAAAAAATCGCAATTGAAATATAAAATCTAATTCAATTAACACTAAAATCTTAATTGCAGTCATTCCAAGAGGAAAAATATTTCAATTAACAATCCAAAATCTCTAATTTCCTCTGGTTGAGCTTATGTAGAAAAACATGTATTTAGTTTATAGGAATATATGTACTTAGTCGAAAAACACACATTACGACTTAGAAAAATAATATTTACTACTCTAAATAACATTTAGTATTAGCTTAGCTTGATTCAAAATATTGTTTTACATCATGAAAATATCTTATATACATTGTTATCCATTCAAAATGCAATACCAAGAAGAGATCAGAGATATTACAACAAAATTTATTTAACAGATAACACGTACAGAGAGGTTAAATGACGAAAATTGAGTGTTTTTGTTAAGTGTGGATGATGACTATATTGATGATGATAGCTGCCTATGCGATGATATACAATGCTAATGATTTGTAAATAACCGAAAACGCGTATTGCAAATTTCACATGATTTATGAAATATAGAAATAACAATAATACTCTTCACTTATTACATATTACAGTTGGGATTGCTTTCATAAGCATTTAAATGGATTTCGTTAATATCGAAAATATGCTCGCTTCCTTCTGCTTTGGAAAGTAATACAAAAATCCACAAAATAGAGAATATATATTTTTATGAAATTATCATTTGGGAATGTAGAAAGAAAGCAACATCCGATACCGTAATTAGTTTTTCTATTACCATGTGTTACGTAAGTTTAAAAGTGGGTAAGAAACACTTCTCCGTTCTTAAATAGAAAATTTTGTAAAAAGTGATGAAAATTTTCAATCTCATTCTACATTGCAAATGTTTTCAAATATTAAAATGCATATATTTAATATCTCACTTAATATAAGTTTTGCTTTATAAACATGAATACAATATAAACATTTAGATTTCATTCATAGTTCCAATTAGGAGTTTAAGTATTTTTGATACAACATTTTAAGAATAAAAATTCTCTTCCTATAAATACAATCTGAGCAGATTATTAAACAATAATAATATTGCAATACAAAACAAAGCAAGATCAGTATTTTCTTATAATGTAGATATAAAATAGCTATCTTTCTTTGTTGTAACTATATTTTCTTCAAAACTTATTCTACTTCTATCAGTCAACATGTTTAATCCTTATTGGCATTATAATTTCTAGTTGGTCCCCTGAAAGTTCAGATAAAATATTATTGATAATGGATTTAATTTAAATAAAGGGTCCCACATTACCTCTAATAACATATACCCTCATCAAATTTTAATCAAGCAATGATTTCACTGCATATAGTTATCTACACAATAATAAAACAGCCAGAGCTAAAATCTGCGGCTGAATCAGTAATGACCCAGAGTTGATAACAGGAAGATACTTAGCTCAAAATCGAACTACACTTTTTTTCAATATTTTATGGGAACCATCAAATCCATGCTACTACGAACCTACTACGACAGTTCTGAATCACATTAGGAAACAAGATATTGCATAATGTAACATTCTTCTTAATTTCAGTATACTTCCAGTGTGTTCCGCTATAGAAGTATATATACTATAGAACCATTATAGAAATATAGAAGATTCTATTCTTTCTTAACACTCAAACTTTCCGTTATGAAAATTCTAAATTGTGACAACTCCTAGTATATATTTTTATTTTCAAACATAGCAGCAAAGAAATTTTCCCTACGAACTACAAGTTAAAATTCCTTAAAACACAAACTTCTGATTTGTTAGTTTGCTTTATTTTGTGCTTTTGCCTTGAGTTGGTTCGAACTATTACAGCCAATCATGAAAACAACTTGATGTCGTTACGATTTTCAATATTAGAGGTCAAAGTCCTCCATAGCAACAGCAATTCTTTCTTCAGTTGTAAGTTAATCATTAAATATTCATGTGGTAAAAAATGTAACCAATAATAAAACATAAGCTGCTTTATTAAACCCCTGCTGTTCGAAAAGTAAAGTAAGTGCTTCGACCTTTTGAGAGTTCCATGAAGCGCAAAATTAGGAAAGTTCTTCCATTTAAGACTCTTGTATTTGAGCTAATAACTCTTGGTGAAGAACTTATTGTCTCTGAAGCCTCAATATTGACGGAAGAGTTGACGGCTCGTTTCATTGAATAAATTAACGGACAATCTTGTTTCATTTTTTCAAAGCACCGTGAGATACGGCTCAACGAAACAATAAGAAATGCGATGTAAACAAACCGATTGTTAAATATACAACTTGTATTTGGCAATATTTTGAATGGACTCCTGTGATGGAACTTTGTATTTTATCTTGGGATTCTGTGCAGTGATTTGTTTGTGCAGTGAATTCTCCAGGATATAAAGACTTGAAATGTTATAAGAAGTATCAAAAATATAAAACCTGTGTTTTCCTATAGTAAAAATGACTTTTTAAATCTTTATTGGTTCAAATAGAACATTATTCTTAATTTGAAACATCATAATTACATAATGACAACTTTGAAATATGAATGCATTATAGATCAGCATAGGTTTGAATTTAATTCATAAGCATTATTATGAAGTACCGTTCAAAGATGTGGTCAAGTGTATACTAGTGCAAGTGCTAGTCTTGTACATTAAGATGTATAAAACTAGCACTTCAGCTTCGACTCCTTTTATAAAGGAGATACTTGAAACGGACATCACATTTTTACTCTGCAAACTCTTTTTAGTTTGAATATTAAGTTTAGAAATTTTACTTTTTCGTCAATTTATATATGAAATATATTTAAATGCCTTATAATAACCAGATTTTGGATTAAGGATTTTTTTGTGAATTGTAATAGTAAAATACATATTAAACAATTAATTATACCATATTTTTTTAAATAAAATTTCGATTAATAGGAAAACATTTAATTGTATAAAATAAAGTATTATATCAATTACCTAAACTTAAACCTACCAACGTAATTAATAGAAAAAATGCATACACACACAGATTTCATTACTTAAGGATTATGTATTAAGCCAATATTACTTTAAACTATTAATAAATTTAAAAATTCAACTACTAATATGAGTTTGAAATACATATTAAGTAATATATATATATATATATATATATATATATATATATTCTCATTAACACACTATAAAAGTTTACAGTAATTTAATTAATTTTAATCATCAAGAAATTTGAAAACTGATTTTAAAATTTAAAAATTGATTTTAAGATTTGCAAATTATCTGGATAAATCGATAAGTGGTCTTTATTTACAAAATAAAATTCATTATTAATTAAATAGAAAATCCATAATTTGAATTTTTTGCATTTCTTTTTCTTATAAATGACTTTATATATGACTTAGAAATAAATGTGTTTTTTTTTTTTTTTTTTTTTTTTTTTAAAATTCGTATTTTGTAATAATTATTATTCAATGAATTAGGATTTCAATGTAAAATTAATCAAAAAAAAATTAATAATTTTTCTGTATCACATACTCGTGAGATAAATTATAAGCTACCTATCGATTAATACTGAATATCAGACTGAATTACACACCAATTACTACTCTTTTGTTATTAATTGATGAGTCTTCGCTATTATTTATTTCAATATTTTCCGAGCTGCGTGATTTCTTTTCCATAAATTTTCCAGAAATTCTTTACAAATCCATAAAATATTTCATATCGGAAACCATGATACTTG
The DNA here is from genome assembly GCA_026290005.1 of Latrodectus geometricus. Classification (NCBI taxonomy): domain Eukaryota; kingdom Metazoa; phylum Arthropoda; class Arachnida; order Araneae; family Theridiidae; genus Latrodectus; species Latrodectus geometricus. The sequence continues at coordinate 2,556 of JAPDSC010130670.1, read as the reverse complement.
AAATGGCTTGAATAATTAGCGTTAGATATTTGCAAATATATGAAAACCTGTAACAAATAATATATAATTTAAACGGTTATAATTCCAACAAAACATTATCTTTGACTTTAAAACTGATTGTAATAAATCGAGGTAAAAATTCTATTAATGATATTAATATGTATGTTCACTTTACTCTTAGGACTTGTTCGTGATTATCAAATTCCTATAATACACAGTAAATTTGAATGGAGACTGTCTTGCCTACCAGAAAAATTAAAATAGAATAAATTAATATTCTGACCTTCCATTTTTAAACATACCAATAACGCAACGTCATTGCCAACAAATGATGTATAATGACGCATATTCAAAATTATTTCAAGTCACACCAAGCGTGGGAGTAGCTTCACATGTCAATCGTTTCGGTAATTTCCACTCCAGTAATCTGGCGACATTTTTTTTCTCCGCATCGCCAAATAAACCATCCCAAAAATAAGTTAACAAAAACCAGGAAAAAATCAGTTGCGCTGTGGCCAAAAGCATACCTTTCTACGGTCAAGGTTCAGGAAAAAAAAATTATCATTTTTCTTTTTTACTTTTCTTAAGAAGAAAATGATCGTGTGCCAAAATATGGAAATAAATAGAAAGGGAAAAATCATAATACATGATAGATGTATTAGGAATGCGGTCACAGTGAGAGCAGTGACTCCTCTACAATTAAGTTAACAATCCATGTAAATGATAATTGAAGTCAACAGTATTTTACAATACAAAAGACTCAGTAATTTAGCAAATGAATGGAGAATGATGATAGACTTTTTACTTTCCCTTTTACCGAGGAAAAGTTCTAATATAACTAACATCTGGCATTTGACTATTTTAGAAAGAAAGTAAAATTTGGTTAATTACTGCTTCATTATCTAATTATTTCTTCACAACTTTTGCAATTATAATCGCCGGAATCATATTTGTTTGTTATTATCTTTAAAATGAAACAAATTACATGGTTTTCAATCATAACTTCAAAATGTCGACAGAAGATAGGAAATATTATATCTAATATAATTGACTGCTAATTTTTTTTTTATCAACCATCATTCTTTTGTTAAAAATATTGCATTAGAAGAATCTTTAGATAATATGTATAAATTATTAATGCTGTTATAGAAATGACATTTTAAATAGTGCGCGTATTCTTAGAGTTGGAAAAAAAGAACAATTATATGTTGATAAGTCACATTTCAAGATAATATGCAATTAGAAAAAATCGCATTTACAAAAGTTTAAGCGAGAAATAGGTCTTGTTAAGTAAAACAAATTATCATGTAATATAATTTTCTAGATAATTAGTTTTCTTCATTTCAAAACTTATTTATTTCTAATGAAGTTTAATTAAACTGCATGCATTCTTTTATTAAAAAAAGTACACAGTAACTAAACATGTCTAATTATTAAAAAAAGTACACAGTAACTAAACATGTGTAACTAAACAAAACATGTAAAATTGGAAATCAGCTAAAAGGCAATGTTCATTGATTTTAAAGGAGACAAAAAATTGAATGACTTTTTTTTCCCTACAATTTTTTCCTTACAAGGGAAATATGATATGAAAAATTTCAATCCCTGATTTAATTCGAAGTGTAAGTAAGTGCAAAATTAATTTTAAAAACGAGGGAAATTACTGTTATGTCATTACAAATATGTGACATTCGAAACAATGCATATTTGAGTATTAAAATGTTTGAAGTGATATTATCAATAAATTAACTCTAAACTAAAATAGAGACCAATACCATGAATTCTTCAATCATAAAATAAAGATTTTAAATGTGGTGACAAATTTCATATTAAATCAACTCCATTAGCGAATGGAGAAACATTGAAAATAGATGAAGTTGTGTTGCTATAGACTAGAAGATGCATCGAATATAAGAATTAGAAGACTGTCAATATTTCTACATTACCTCTACATAATTTAATCTATTAATAATAAAAATATTCAAAAACAATAGAATTAGTTATTATTGTTGTGATGTTCTCACGATCCTGTTGTCTCCAGGAAAGTCGAATAACACAAAACAAATGATTGGGACACGAAACATTTATTACACATTAACACAAACATTTAATTCAGACATTTTTCCACGTTATTCAAGACATTTAGTTTTATAATGACCGGGAGCGGACTTCCGCTACCCCCAAGAAAACAGAACCAACCGCACCGTTCTCCTTACTCCGACACGACTCTCGTCCCCGTCTTAGTGTCTCTAGTCATGGCGGAAAACGAAATCATAAGTTCTCTTCCAGCTAACAGTCTGACTTTCACAATTGTTTTAAAAAAAATGAGAGAAAAATTTTAAATAAAAATAAAAGCTTTTAAATGAAATTTGCAAATTTTTCTCAAGAATTTTATTTAAGCTACCGAAGAGAAAAAAATATTGAAAAATAATCGCAATAAATATCGAACCTCCGAATCTTAAAATTAGAAAAAAAATGATTAATTTTAGTCATTAAAGTGTACTATTTTAGCAGTAAATCTAAAATATCTATACCTAATATTATATATATATAAAT
>JAPDSC010130666.1:0-13578 GCA_026290005.1 Latrodectus geometricus | reverse complement strand
TATATATATATATTGCTACACCAAGAAGGCGACATGCCTCAGACGTGAAATTTACACGAAAGAAAGAAGGTTCTGTGATATGCAAATGATTAGCTTTTCAGCACATTCAGACAAAGCAGGCGCCAGTAGTGACACCTACATTGTGTTTAAATGAGGAAATTGTTCAGCCGGTTCCTCATACACAAATTCCATTTGAACGTTGTTGCCTGGTGAAAAGTTGTTGTGATGCCTCGTGTAAAAAGAAGAAATGCGTACCAGCACGTTTCTGACTTTGATAAAGGTCGAATTGTAGCGTACCGCGATTGTGGTTTATCTTATCGCAGTATTGCTGCTCGCGTCGGTCGAGATCCAATGACTGTTAGCAGAATATGGAATCGATTGGTTCAGGACGGTAATACGGAATGCCATGCGGGATATCAACGGCCACCTATCACTAGCAACCGAGAAGACAGGCATATTATCCGCATGGCCATAATGGATCATGCAACCCCGTCAAGAGCCGTGAGTCAAGAAACGGGGTCTTTTGGAAGACAACAAGTGTCTGCACGAACAGTTCGACGACGTGTGCAGCAGCATGGACTCTCAGCTCGGAGACAATGGCTGTGGCTTCCCTTTAAGCTGCGTCATAGACAAGAGCGCCTTCAATGGTGTGATCAACGACGAACCTGGGCGCACGAATGGTGAGACTTCATCTTTTCAGATCAATCCAGGTTCTGTGTACAGCATCATGATGGTCGCATCCGTGTTTGGCGGCATCGTGGTGAACGCACACTGGCAGCGTGCATTCGTCATCGTCATACTGGCCCATCACCTGGCGTGATGGTATGGGGTGCCATTGGACACACGTCTCGGTCACCTCTTGTTCGCATTGACGGTGCTTTGAACAGTGTACGTTACATTTCTGGTGTGTTACGACCCCTGGCTCTACCCTTTATTCGAGCCCTGCGATACCCTACGTTTCAGCAGGATAATGCCCGACCGCATGTTGCCAGTATTCTACGGACCTTCCTTGATACTGAACGTGTTCGGAACTGTTGCCCTGGCCAGCATGTTCTCCAGATCTTTCACCAGAATAAAACGTCTGGTCAATCGTTCCGAGTGACTGGCTCGTTACCAAACGCCAGTCACTATGGTTGATGAACTGTGGCATCGTGTTGAAGCTGCATGGGCATCTGTACCTGTACATGCAATCCTACCTCTGTTTGACTCAATGCCCAGGTGTATAACTGCTGTTATTATTGCCAGAGGTGGTTGTTCTGGGTACTGATTTCTCAGGATCTATCCAGCCAAATTTTTTGAAAATTTAATCATTTGTTATTTCTAGTATAATATATTTCTCCAATAAATATCATTTTGTTATCTGCATTTCTTCCTGGTGTAGCAATTTTAATGGCCAGTAGTGTATATATATATATAATAAAATATATATATATATATATATATATATATATATATATATATATATATATTTCATAGTAAATATACATTATAGTAGTTTAAATTCTTTTTAAAATATCAATAGAGCCACATTTGATTCCCCTATCAAAAATGTTCACATCCAATGATTTATTGATTTATATTTATTATTCAAAATTCATATTAAATTCAAAGATTTTATAGTAAAATTCGTTTAAATTTCATGAATGAAAGAAAGATACTCCAAAAATTTCAAGTGCTTGCAAATATTGCTTTAAAAATTTACCAATTTTATATAGATTTGAAAAAAATAGCATAAATTTAAGAAATGTCCAAGAACATATTACATTCAAAAACATTTTAGCATGAGGCAGAAAATCCTTCAAATGCTGATGCTATTTTTTTTAAATAAAATTCCTTTTATTTTGAAACTAAAATTAATCTTAGTTTATTTCTAAATAACTATAAAATTTAGAGTGAAGTTTTTAAAAGAGATTTACTGTGCAACATTTCTTTATAATTTCGATGAGGTAAATTCTTGTGGAATCGATGAGTATTGAGAAATTTAGCTCTATTGAAATATAAAAGTGGTAGAATAATTTGAATTTTAAGTAACTCAGATTTACAACACAGATGAATGGCCAAATTGAACTATCCCCTGCGATACCCACGCGTACATTGTTCTATGACTTATGATCGGGTTTCAAGAGAGTTGTCTAAAGTAAACATTGCATGTTGTGCGTATTTAATAGGCACCGATTTAGATCTCTTTCGCGACAGAAATGAGTAACGCCAACTTTGTTATTTGCCTTAAATGAAGATACCTGACGTTTGTTAAACGATTCATTGTTATCACATAAAGTGAATATCACAATGAAGAAGCCATAGGTCTAAGCGAGCTCTCAAACTGAAAATTCTATCACTTTTCCTTTTTTTTTTTTTTTTTTTTTTTTTTTTGAAATTGTAGTTTTTAAAGCCCCCAACCTACCATATAAGTCTTGGAACCTACATGTTTTTAAATATCTCAGAGAACCACACAAAGCTAAAGAAGCACTATTGTATTTCCCATAATTTTTTTTTTGTTTTTAATATAGTTAGACAAAAAATGAAGTGTGAAAAATCAACGGATCTTTCATAAGACACTTTTTTAAAATAACTTTTAGTGTTTTTATGTATGAATAAGACTTAATTTTTCAAGCATTTGACAAACTGAGTATACTTAATGTTCAATAAATTTAAAATTAGCTTTTAACTCTGGATTTTAATATTAGTAGTTACTAAACTTTGACAAAGTAAATTGCTATTTAAAAAACACGTGGAAAAAGCACAATTTTTATCTACACAATTTATTTTTACTTGAAAAGTGATTTAAAAGTTATTTATCAAGTGAAACACTATTCTTTAAAGCTTTATATCGTTATTCACAATAAAAGTGCTAGATTCCTTAACAGTTTAAGCATTTCCATAAATTCAGTAGAAATATTGTGTAAAAATGCACACTTATAAATATATTTTGCATCAGACACTAAAGCTTTCGGTGATATGGTCTTCAAGAGAATGCATTTTTAATTACGTACAATGCCTTACTAATCGCCAAGAATTGCTGCGAGAAGTTTAAGGAGTAAACATGAATCATAGCATAATTTGTTAAGTTCAAGTTACTTATTAAAATCAGTATGTATATGTTTAAAAGAAATTTGAAGTAATCTGTAGTTTTAAATGTTAGAGAAATTTGTACATGAAATGTACGTACCGTCTAGGTTTCGGATGATCAAACTTAATTTTCAGCGATTAAAGTTTGATTACTTTTAAAACCTTAGCAGTTTCACTTCACGACTCCAATGGAAATTGAAACTAAGAAATTGTCATTAACAGTAAAGTTTTAATTTACTAAAATATATAACTTATATTTTACAGTGATGGAAAGTAATAATTGAATTATTTTTCAAACAATTTAAAACCTTCGGATTAAAAAATAATTCTCCAAAGAATTCATTTTGTAGATTCTTTTTAATCCACTGCAGTATTATCTCAGATAAAAGATTTAAGTCAGAATCTTTAATTCATTGGATTGCCAACAGAAAGAGAATTTCACAACTTTGTCAGATAGTTGAAATCTTTATTTCTTAAGCAACTTCTATTTAAGCAAGATATAGGATTTAATTACCGAATAAATCTGAATTCACCAAGTTAAAATAGTTTGCTTTAAATGCATTATTTCTACATTATACGAAAGTTAATTTTATATGCAAAAATTAAAAGGTTATCTAAACAAAAACTTATCATTTTAATGAAGTATATCGATTACTGATTTAATAAACAAATACAATGAGATAAATTGCGTGAACACTAATTGTCAAAGCTCAATCGACAACTGCAATATTTAACTTAGTATATTAAGAAAACTTGACACAACTAATGCAAGTGCTCATATTCGATCTTAAGTCTCTTAAACTAATCTAATCATTAGTATTAAAATTAAAACTATAAGGAGAGTCAGCGAAAAATATTTTATTTAATCTCACAGAGACACAAGATAAAAGTTAAACTCTAACAAACATTTACATTGTAATCACAGGAAAAGGAATAAGAGAATGCCCATAAACATAGTCAGAGGACCAAATGTATACATAGCTGACGCCGAGCTGCATCTTCCTCGGTGCATAAAGCAACTAACGTTGTGCATGGCTGCCACAAATAGTTTACCAGCTCTTAAAGACTCCTTCAAACCCTTCGTATCACTTTCGCAGTGAGTCTTCTGGTATCCTCTAAGTGAACATTTTTCGTAATCCTCCAGGGCACTAAAGAACAATTTACATTTAAGTCACTAACTTAATGTTTTAAGTTCTCAAGCCATGAGAAGATACTTACCAACAGACTTCCTTCTTAACTTCTGGTTCTCCCATGGTATCAAGGAGTACTTCTTGAAATTTATCGAAACATCTTTGTTCCATCTGATCTCTTAGAGCCATAAAGCATCCAGTAGAGTCAGTAGCAGCTGCAAAAAGGTTATCCACAAAGTGGATTCATAGTATCACCGAAATTAAAGTATTACATTATGTAAACTATTACGAAGTTTCAGAGTTAAATTTGATTAACTAAATGTAGAGTTGAACTAACATTTTAACAACTTTTTGTATACCCAATTGCTTAGTTTCTTGAATCAGATTAATAGATCTACACACGTAGGGCTATTAATATACTGTAAAGATATCTCTTAATGTTATTACTTACAAAATAATCAAAATTGTTAAATTAAAAAGTTCGGATTGTTCAAGTCGCTTAGTTTTGAGAAGTTTCAGGTACTTACTTTGAAGTCTTGGGTTACCCTATAAAGTACTCTAAATACAAGTATACTATAACCAGCTTCCATAAGCACATTAACTAACGTGATTAAGAAGAGTCTTAATGTGTAACGTTGATAACTAAGATTACTTTGCAGAAAGTTTACATTTAATATAAAAAGAAACTTTAAGACTCAAAGTCTCTGCAGGAGAGAAACTTTGCTTTATGAAAGTAATTTTAGATTGTAACATTGTTTCAATGAGTACAGTCTAAACAGACTTCTATGTCTCGATAACGATTATTACATCATGGAGCAGACAGCCTGATCGTCCAAGGCTTAAGATGAGACGTGATAATTTACTTAAGTAATTTAATAAGCAGTTGAGTTGCCCTTTCATATTTCTTAGGCAACGCCGTAATCACGTGTCACTATAGCATGCGATAGATTTAAGCTTCCAAGCACATATCCCAGATATTTTTAGAAATGCTTGGCGTATTAAATCTTTTGGAGGATTTCAAAATTATAGCCAGAATCACCTATGCTAGAATTCTGACTCTAGCTGTTTAGAGTACATATAGTTCTGAATACTAGAGTTACTTCAAAATCTGATTAAGTAATACCGAGAAGTAAAAGGCCAAGTTGAATAAAAAGTTATTCAATTTTATTAAATTAAATAACTAAGGTTCTGAGAACACGAGAAATATAAATCATTAGATTTGTCACCTATGACATACGTTAATTCAAGATTTAAAATTTTATAGAAACTTTTGTTAGGAACTTGAATTCCCTAAAATTTTATTTGCAGTTCCAGGCTGCAAACACATAGGTAAAAGAAATCTTAAGATATATATGCATCCAATACAAGTTTATCTTTCATCGATTGTTTTAAGATACTGCTGTTAAGATATACAAGACTAAACGCTCAAGTCTAACGTATAGTTAAGATGAAATTTTACAACTAAGACTAAATACAACATTCATTCAAATTTTTAAGTTACTTGTATGACAAATGCTTACTTAAATCGACTGGTCCTTCGGTTTCTTCTTGGAATGTCGTGGTCTCTGTATCATTGACAGTAGTTTCAGTAGAACTTTCATCATTAATAATCTCTACGTGATCCAGTGACTTCTTTTCTAGATCAGTGGAATTTGCCGTAGGTGTAACGTGATCTTCATGGTCATGAGGACCATCTCCGTTGATTACGTCATGGTCATCTTCGTGGTTAACATTATGATGATCTAAATCTTCATGATCCGAGTGATCATGATCATCCGATTCATGAGGATCAACATTACTCAGGTCTTCCGATGATAAATAAAGAGAACCTTGCCTGGAGTCACTTTTTACAGATGGTACGAACTCCTCTGTCGTTGGGGGTTCAGTTTTCAAAGATGTTACAAGTATAGTCGAAGATGATATTGATTCAGTCGAAGACTTTTGCTCTTGTGTAACTATGGGATGTTTCCCAGAAGTTATCACTGAAAGTACACACGTTTAGTATACATGAAACTCGTTATATTATAATGCTGCAAAACTTATTATATTATAGGCTATTTCAGTTCCGAAATACACTAATAGTCAATTTAGTTTTGTAGCTTACATATTTAAGCATCGAGTCAACATAAAGGAATCTTAGAAAATGAACTCTTAGGAGGTTAAAGTAAACTAATTTTAAATGAAGGAGCAAAGTTTAATTCGTATGTTTATAGATAAGCTTCAAGACTAAATTCCATTAATATATATATATATATTTTTTTTTTGAGATCTTTAAATGTAGAACCACACCAATATTCAAGATTTAAAGACAGCAAAGCTTATCTGAAATGAATCTCCGAAAACTATTGAACTTTACAGAAACTCATAATTAGATTAAATTTTAAGATCTTGACATTGCAATTTAAATTTAGTCGAAGTAATCACTAAAAACACTAGTTTAAAAGCCTTATTAAACACCTTAAAGTAAAGATAAGCATTAACTATAATTAAGATAATTTTAAAGCCTTCAGCAGTTTGCATATATTTATACTGCAAATTTTATAGTTTAAAGTTAAGATTTTTCACCTTAGCTCGGAAGATCAAGAAAAACATTTTTTAAAGCAATGCAATGATTTAAAGTTTTTCCCGAACAGAATCGTGTAAGTTATTGTATATTATACAAGTTTAAATATAGATTGGAGATTAAGAGTAGACTATTAAACACCGAAAACATTTATGAGTCACACTTTACAAATTGAGAGCGAAATAATGGCTAAGGATTCAAACTAAACCACGCGGAAAATAACATTCAATAAAATTTATGTTTAAAATAATTTAGAATTGCTTTAATTGTACAGAAATTATGAAATTAGCAAATAACTCAGTATTATGAAATTTTAATGGGGAAACACCTCGCATCAAAACAAAGAAAAAAACTACACCCATACTTACTAAACAACGAAACGCATACTAAAACAGAAAGACGATACATCTTATTAATAAAATCTGAATTTCAGTTAAAACAAATTACACGATAAGAAACCACGACGAGAGACAATGGAAGACTGATCGAATAAGCTTGCAAGATCTTTTATATGATTTACTGGTAATATAGAAGTTTGTAAATTTGCATAAATACAAAAATGATTCTGATATATTCCGAACTGTCGATCCGATATCGTGGACAGATTTTAATTTCTGAACTGATAGATTTAATGAACTAAAATCCTCTGCAAATTAAGGAAAATAAATTTTACTGTATTTAAAATTCATAAAATGCACTATGAGCTGTAAATATTATCCATTGTTTAGTTTTTTATTTCCCGTTTGCTTATTTTTGCAAACCAAAGTTTATGATCTGAAGTACAATGGGAAAACAATGTTCATAAATATTTCTTCAAATTGAGCTTCATTTTCACAACTCCAACAAAATTATTTTCATTTCACTTTTATATTTTACCATATTTGGTTATATTTTATCTCATCTTTGTAAATAATTGATAATAGGCTTACATTAACGATCCCTGAAAATAAAGGTTTGACTTTAGTGCTGTTGAATATTTGAGATAAGAACTCTATTATTTGGTATCAAACAGTTTTATGTAATTCTAATGTAAGTTGGAAAGCCATTTAAACTAAATCTCTCGGATTTTTTTTAATTCAACATGACTTTTAAATCTAACACTCCTCAGGATAATTTAAAATCTTTTAATTTAATTTAAATCAGCCAATTCTGAACTCATACACTAGATAGACTTACTCTTAATAAATGTAATTTGAAACTAGTGCAGAATTATACTACTGTTTATTAAAGAATAATTATTGGTTATAAAAATGACACAACGATTAAACTAAAGTACACTCATGTCCATAAATTAAGAATAATGCCAGAACAGGAACTAAAGAACAATTGCAAAATAAGCTGGAAATATTCGTAAAACCAGTGTATTAAACATATTAGAAAGCACAAAAGGGATGGTGTATGTATGATACGAGACATACAAATTTCAGCTATAGCTCCCTGGATCACTTACATCCCAAATCATCGGAACAAAAACTGAACAATAAGTTGTCTGTATTATTGTTTAATAGATCGTATGTCTCTCATGCGAAGAAAAATTTTCAATACAATACAGAGCCATGCTGAGGATCAAATTATCGATTGTGCTTGGGAAAGTGAATTCCACTCATCAAATAATGCTCTCTGAAAGTCCGTTACAGACATAGAAGGTGGTTAACGGCTTGCGATTCCTCGGCCAAATATGTTCCACTCACGATCTGTCAAGTCCGATGAGAATGCTAGCCATTCCATATTGGTGACATCCTCCAATTGAAGGCAGTCATTGAGAACAGGCTGAAATTCAGCTTCCACGGTATCCCTAAACAAACGAAAAGTTGTTCAGAATGATGTCCAGATAAATTTTGTCTGTCAAAATTACGATTTGTACATGAAAATTTGTTCTGGAGCCCTCCGCAAACGAGCATTCCTATACCATTGGTGTTCAATGACGTCTTCTGGGTGGTACTGGGTACCTGGCCCTCTTCCTATGAACATATGATGGGAATCAGATTTACAGCTGAGCATCGAGTGGACAGAAAACATAACACAATCCCTCTATGATGATATCCATGTTGCATGTTCTTTTCTCCAGGTTAACTACTGGCGAAAATGAGTTGCCTTGAACAAAACACATATAGCGGCCTACGAGCATATAAATCATACTGTCCCAAAGCTCTATACCCGATTTGCCTTGAAATGGTCTTACTAGTGACTGTCGATAGCTGACGCAAAAAGTTCAACTTTGTGTTCTGCCTGCTCTTTTCGTTTTTTTTTCCCCTTTTCTTTTTTTTTTGGGGGGGGGTTGAGCTCTGCCAAATACTTGTCATCATTCGGCTTTGTAACTTGGTCGCGACCTGCACTGTAATGTCTTCTGATATTTCCATTATCTTTGAATTGTTGCCACAGCCTAGAGATTACACTTCTGACGATTTCGTGTTTCTCGGCTACTACCATCTGTGTTTACGCCCGTATTCTAGACCAGAAGATAATTCTACTACATAAAACATCATTCACATACATTAGTTCATAGCATGCAGTCTTGGTACTGAGTGATGTCTATGAACACTTTTTACTCTTTGCCACAGGTTCTTATATAACACTCTCGTCGTTGTGGCGTACGCTCGGTGTCACTAAGTTACAAAGTTCCTTCTTATAATTTGTCTATAATGCTTGAACATGTGAGTGAAATTTCTACAGGAGATATTTCTCTTGTTCGATTTTCGTATATTTCTGGTTTATCCTTAATTTTTGGACACACAATTAGATGCCAAATATAATCACACTATTTTTACATTTAACTAAACCAATAACTTTTATATATATTAATTCCATTGTAACAGATACCTTCATGCTATAAAAAATATATTATGTTTAATGATATACAACCAATCAAAATTTTTAGCAGATAATAAGATATTAAATTATTTAAATATTATATATCATTTAGATAAATTAAACATTTACTTGGCTAAGGATCAGTAAGTATTAAGCAATCAAAACTACTATTGAGAATCCTAAACTACATAAATATATTCACATGCAAGAAATTTTCAAAGAGAAATTCGTGAAAATTATTGAAATACCACAAACAAACATTAGGTTTAAAAAAAAAAAAAAAAAAAGGAAATATAAAAGTTAGAAATAAGCGAACTGAAGTAACTCAAATACGCTTTATAAAAAGTTATAAATTGCTAAAATTCATTTATTTAGTTTTAAACTGTGGTTGGTTTTAATATGTGTTAATCTAGTTTAGGTGGTCAAAATCATCTCTACTAGATTAACACATATAAATAAAGAAAAATTAAATTTTTACTGTTTTTTTATGACTAGATACAGAATAGTTTGTAGATAATCCATATTCTACAAACTATTCTATATCTAATCATTTTTTTTTAAGAAATTAATATTACTTCTAATATTTTAAGGAGTATCTAGCAATGAAATGCATAGCTTTTACTATCTATTATGTCAAAAACTGTTTTTGAAATTAAGTAAGTTATCATAAGAACTATAGTATACATTGAGAAAACCTGTATTTTAGATTAGGTCACTAATTTAAATTGAATCTTTCAATTCAATACAACTAGTTCCGAGCGCGTTTATAAAACATATAATATTATAACTAAAATTGAAATCAAAATAATTATCATTCAGAGGAAAATCCCCCAAATACGAGCTTTGTTGAACCAAGTTCTATAAGCAGAATTTTGAATAAATGTCATCTTAAATGATTTGCAATGTCACTGATAGATGGCATTACAAACGAACATTCCACTGCTGAACAGAAGTGAAATTCAAAATTATAAAATAATTATGACATATCAAAAATAGATCCTCAATTTTACTGTAAAAAAATAAATAAATAAAAAATAATTCTTTAAATTTTTATATTGCAAAGTTAAATTTATATTATGTATGGAATAGTTAATTTTAATTCTAAGAAATCATAATGGACAGCTTATTATAAAGAAATATACATATATAAAATAGAAATGTCACTTTAAAAAAAATTAACAGTACTGATTGATAATCTTGATTCTTAAAGAAACATTCATGTACTTTGCGAAAGTTTATTCATGTCATCGAATATCAATTTGTTTTATAAATTCAGCTGAAAGGAAAATTATACATTAACTAAGACAAAAAATTTTATTTTATACTTCATACAAATAGTTATCACCCACTATAAGCGGATAATTTGAATTTCTTTAATTAAAAATGATTTATACGTTAATTGTGAAAAATTCATAATGAATAATGCATTTCTTATAACAATACAATTGTCAATATTTTTATTTGAGCTACTTATACTTAAAGTAATTGGAAAAGTTTCACAGGAATTCCAAACAAAATTGAATATTTGATTAAACGAATTATAGTTTGAATTATTGCCAATAGATGGTGACACTAAAATTAGTTATGAATAAATATTTTTCTTTTTTCCTTATGTTAACGGTACCAAGTTCTAACTGTATGTAAGGATTTGATACTTAGAGTTGGAATTAGGAATGTAATATATACTTTATTCTATTATAACTTATTTATAATATATATGAAATTCTTGTCTTTTATAAATCCTTAAGAATAAATATATTTTATGTGTCTTAAGTAAAGATTTCATTAAAAAAATTTCGTCTTTATTAACGACTATTAACCAACAGATTTTCCTTTAATTTTTATTTGAATTAACAAAGCATTAATATTATTTTTACTTTGTGACTCAAAGACTTCATATTAACAGAAATAAACATACAATGCTACCTTATATGTTTATAATGTGAATTATTCCTGTTTTAGCTTATAGACTTGTAATGTAATCATTCACTATCATTTCTATTCATTATAAAATATCGAAATTTATAATCTATTAAAGAAACACTTGAATTTTGTTAGTAAATATAACATTAATAATTGAAAACTGTAGATGAGTTTGAAGGATTATAAGAAATGTGTGCCTATACAATTTTAGAATTTATTGAAATATAGCTTTAAAATCTCCCCATGAAACTGTTAAAAGCTTTCTTATCTGTTTTGAGAATAAATATAAGTAATATTTAAAAAAAATATTCTTTAATATTCATTTTCTCATCAGATTTCTTCATTCGTATTTCCTTTAAGAATATTTAATAAGTTATAAATTTAGTTTCTCATATTTTACTATTCGTAAAAAATATAAATGTTTACTAAATTCTCATAAATTTGGTATCATTCTTTGATCGATCTCTTTCTCAGTGTCAATTTCTAACTTTTCACAATATAATTTAATCAGTTTAATTATGTAAATTTTCAATCATTCATTAATTTTATAAGTGCGTGAAAAAGTATGCATGTAATTAAATAAGTTTTATTGAGGTTTTATTTATTATAAGAATCTTCGTTTGAAAAGAAAAGTAATTCTTAAGTCTGGTGGCTTTTAATGACCGTAAAAATCACATTAGTACAGATAACCAAGTTATGAAAATGCAAAATAAATATTATTTCTTTGTATGTGATGCTTTATAACTCCTATCACGTTTAAAATGGTGCAATGTTAACTTTACTGTGTGTAAAGTACGCACGTTATCACTATTTAACCTTTTACTTTTTCCTGCATTATTTTCAGTTTCTTCATTTATCATATTTTGACTACAGTTTTCGTGTATCTATTTTGCTCGAATTAACGTAGTAAATTAATAATAATTTGAGTAGTAATTTGACATTACATAAAACTATTATAACCAGAGTGTTGAAATGATATGGTATTATTTTATTGATATGCAGAGTGAGATTTCGTAAAATTGTCACTTTATTTCTCATGATAAAGATTAATTTCTATTTATTGAATAAAATGGTTTTTATAATCAAACTGTTACCATTCCAATACGTATCAACTACTTAAACTACGAGACATATTATATATTTTGCAAGAAAATCATCTTGATAAAAGTAGGTAAGTATTAGAGCTTCCAGATCCAGACTGAAGGACTTTAATTATTACGTCGATTCGTTGTTTACGTAGATTTGATGTTACGTAGTTACGTACGATGCTACGTACGATGTAATTAATACGTAGATTTTATGTAATTAATACGTTGTTTATGTAGACAAATAATTCTATCTCATAAAATTGTTTTCTGAATCAGATTAGTGGCATAAAGAAATGCTTTATGGAACGCGAGATTGAAAATTAATCTAATATATGTGTAATAATTGATTCAATTATTTTATTTAAACTTTAAACAGTGAAAATTACAAGATGGAAAATTTATTAAAGTGTTCCACTTTAGAAATAAATACTATCATTAATTTCATAAAAATTTCATTAATTGTTAAAATTAGGTCAATTTTAATTGAGATTTTTGTTTTTAGGTTTAAATCATGTCTTTAATTAAATATTAAGGAATTTTGTGTAGGCTTAGAAAAAAAAGTTTTTTACCTGTTATGACATTTCCTTAAAAAAACTTTTTTTTGATTTGTTTCATTCGAAAATGGTAAATTGAAAACAATAAAATAGCATTAAATTATATTCTGGTTTAGTGCATTCATGAAGAAATAATATTTTATGCAAACTACTTCCGTAGTTTGATAATATGAGTATTTTCTAAAAGATTAATGAACATTTCTTGAATTTCCGAAAAGAATTGATATTATTTCTAAATTTACATGAAATGAATTTGTGTAATTCTTATGAAAAATTTAAATTGAAAAATATTAAGAGGAAATTTGGAGACTTTATTTAAATTAGACCTTTAATAATAAATTAATTTATAAAAAATACAAAGTTATATTAACTTTTAGAAATGAATAAACTGTAAATTTCTAATGAAGTTAACAAATTTTTATTTAATTAAATAAATATTT
>JAPDSC010130658.1:0-18574 GCA_026290005.1 Latrodectus geometricus | reverse complement strand
AAAAAAAAAACCCGAGCTAAAAGCATTCATTACAACAAACAAACCCCAATGTAATCTTACTGCAGGAAACCCACCTTGCAAAACATATAAAATTTAACGTGCCCAACTATGAAATTTACAGAAGCGTCTTTTGTGAAGCGAGAGGTGGCACAGCAATCTTAATTAAATCTAAACTCAGTCACTAACATGTACCCCTCCCCAGACTTCACTTTGTTAAAGCCCCCATTATAAAATGCACATTCCTAATGACAATAATTTCTCAATTGTTTCCCTCTACATCCCCCCAGTCCAACAGGAAGTTATCTTATACCTAGGGACCTTGAATCAATTGTTGCAACAAATCACAACATCATACTAGCAGGAGACCTCAGCGCCAAACATCCAAACTGGAATTGCGCATACCAAAACTCCATCGGACGACAAATCAACAACTCCATTCAAAACACAGATTTCTCACTCCATCACCCCCAACCCACTCATTGTGATAGAACGCACGCTAACTATATCGATTTACTCCTCTCCAGAGGGATTCCCTTCTCCATACGCACCTTTGTAGACCTCCGATCCAACCAGTAATTGTTTACTACGGGCAGCAGCCAGACAATATTAACCAAAGTATCAAAACCTATACAAACTGGCAAAAGTTCGGAAAAATAATAAAAGATAAAATTCCTTTTCATGAAATTAACAATTCATCTCAGCCAGACGACATTAACAAAAAACTTGACCACCTTATATCGACAATTAAAATAGCATACAATAATAGCCAATTTACGAAAGTTGAAACACCCCCCAGCTATTTCCCGGATAAAATTATAGAAACCATCTGTAAGCTACGTGTATCAACTAAACTAATTTCTTACTAGAATTTCTTCTACACGTAACCATGTCAGGACGTTTTCATAAAGACTGCAATTCAGTAACAAATAACAAATTTATTCAATATCGCGCTTCTCCATTCTATGACCGACTCACTCGGTCGACGTACATCAACTCTCTCTTTTTTTTGTATTCGCCCTCTAGTGGCGATTATTTCACATTTCTTACATTCGGCCAGACTGACCTTACAATTGTCCTCAATTGGTAATTTAAAAAATTTTAATTTATTTACTAATTAATACAAATTTCTTTAACATTAGCATTGCTACATAGCTAAACAGCACAATGATATAAAGCAGTTAATACCAGATTAATTCAAGTTAATAACTATATTTACTTTAGAGAAATGATCATTATTTTTCATTTATACAAACAAATATTATATTATCATTAACAATAAATTTACATTTTCCTTTAAAAGTAAAAAAAATTATCATATAAAGTTTTTAAAAAATATGTGTTAAACATATATAATAATACCAACTAATTTTTACTATTAATAAATATTCTGAATGTGTACAAAATAATAATAATACAATCTTATTTTTCATTTGTAATTCTTAATTAATACAATTCTTAATTCCAACACAATTATTTATGACAGATGTTTACAATAAAATAAATGAACTTAAAAACATAATAACGTATTCACAAAACAAATTTTAACCAGCTTTCACACACATACTATTTGATAAATTTTTCAGTATACAATAAATCATCTTTGAATTTATTTTTAAAGTCAATAGTCTATTATAGAGTTCATTGTCCTTTAATTTCGAAGTTTAAAAAAAAAAAAAATTGGAATGATCTTACCATTTAGGATTCCTCATTCACCTTTAGTCCTTACGTGTAGATCTATATGGATTGCGTCTAGGGCTGTTTAGAGAATAATTATCATCACTATCGGCCTCACTGTCTTCATCCGAATCCGGTTCATTTATCCATGGTTTCAGTTGACTAATATGAGCTGTTGTTACGTAGAAGTGGCCTTTTCTTTTTTCTTCCAGCTGAGTCATACGGTAGATATCGTTCGGCAATAACTCGGTAACGATAAGGGGACCTCGATATTTAAGTTGTGTCTTCGTAGGTTGGCCTGTAGATTGCGGATATCTTTTCATCACGACAATCTCTCCTCGTTCAAACGTCATAGCTCTACATCTCTTTTTATCGTAATACTGCTTCATTTTTTGTTGACTTTCTTCTATTTGTCTTCGAGATTCTTCCTGCAGTATAGATGGATCTTTCCAAATCTGAGCTTCTTCATCAGCTAACTTTCTCAAAATTCCATCATTGAATCGTGGAGAATAACCATGGAGCATTTCAAATGGTGTCTTGTTTGTTGATTTGTTGACAAAATTGTTCAAGTTTCTCTCAATTTCTTGTATTTTAGCATCCCAATCTTTATGATCTTGATTTTCCATACCCGTTGTTATGGTAGACAATATTGTTCTATTAACTCTTTCAACCATACCATTTGCACAGGGTCGCTTTGTACAATTGAGTGTATGATGAATTCCATTTTCAGTACAATATTGTTGAAACAGATGTGAAGTGAAACAAGTTCCTCGGTCCGTAATTATTTTCTCAGGTAGACCATAAGTATTAACAAACGTTTTCAGAGCCTTCAGCACATGTGACGTAGCTGTACTCTTCACAGGAGTCAGTTGGACAAATCTTGTGAAATTATCTATCATGACCAAAAGTTCTTGGTTACCTTTAGAACTCTTAATAAAAGGTCCCAAATGATCCATATGTATAATTGCAAAAGGTCTTTGGCCAGGTTTAATTGGATTCAACAAACCATGTTGTTTTCCTGCCGGCGTTTTGTTCATTAAACATTCAAAGCATTTCGAAATGTGTCTTCGTACATAACGTTTCATGTAAGGAAACCAATACAATTCTTTTATCTTATTTACAGTTCTATCAGCAGAAAAATGTCCCATAAGATCATGAAATTTAATAACTGTACTTTTCCTCATATTCTTTGGAATAACATAGAGAAATTTTTCTTTTCCGTTTTCATTTATGAATCTAAATAATCTGTTTCTTTTGAAGGCATAATTTCTTATAAGCTGTTTTTCTTCTTTTGTTCTATCCTGGTCTTTTTTCTTAAATATTTCTATCAATTTTCGTATTTCTGGATCGGCTTGTTGTATCATCAATATTTGCTCATCTTCACTCAGAGTCAAACAAACTTCTAATTTATCCTCTATGATGGATGTTAATGTATCTTCAGTTACATTGCAAAAATTATTAAATGGAATAATGTATTCAGATTTTAAATTCCAATTTTGCGAAATATCGGTTACCCTACTCAGACATTGGTTTTCTTTTAACTTAATGTCACAAGAGCCATTATTCATGATAGGAATCATCGTTTTACCATTTTTAATTTCAAAAACAGAATCGAAATTAATTTCTTTTCCCTCTAACAGTACAAGACCGTTTTTCATATCTTCCGTTTTCGCCTGAATAAAATGTACGCTATTTTTTCTATTACAAGAGGTTCTTCTGTTTTTAGCTTTATTTGTTGATGTTTTGATTCAACTTCCACTTCAGAAAACGGCATACTATTCGAATACCAGATGTGCAATTTAGAGCCAATTCGGGCGAACGCAATTTCTGTTTTATCTAGAAAGTCTCTTCCTACAATTAAGTCAAACGCCATAGTATTATCATTCACAATAAATATTTCAAGTGTTGCGCTGACGTCGTCGATTTTTAATTCCACTTGACTTTTCCCAAGAGTGAAAGCAGATGCTGCAGTAGAGCCAAATCCAAACAATTTTCTCCTTAATGGAATTATATTTAATTTTAATTTAACTGCAACTGATTTCTTAATTAAAGAAATGCTCGATCCCGTATATATTAAACTATTTATCGAATTCTCAGAATTATTTATTTTTGCGTTTTTCATATAAGCATTTAACGGGGATAGATTTTCAACATTCACAGTCAAACTGTTTTTATCTTTGTTTTTCAAACAATATCGTTGGGTATGTCCAGTTTCACCACATTCTCTACAAATTAAACTTTTTCTTTCTTTTGGACAATCTTTAGAAATATGTCCATAATCATTACAGTTAAAACATTTAATGCTACTTTTATAACTGCGAGAGTTAAAATTACTGTTTCGTTTTTCTTTCGAATAAAAACACTCATTTTTCGGATACCTTTTAAACTCGCGGTTTTCTCTTAATTCGCCTTTGAAATTTTCATTTTTACACCGCTCATTAAATTTATTTACACAATTATCAAAATAAGATCTTTTCTTAATAAATTTCGGGTTTTTGTTTTCAACACAAGACTTTATTCCGACTCTAACATTCTCATATGAATCTAATTTTTCACTTAATTTTTCTGGGTTAGTGAAGTTAGTCCATTCATCTATAAAGTGATTACGAATTGTGGGAGAAACACTTTTCTTTAATTGTTCCGTAATAATTAAGTCTTTAAGTTCCTCAAAGTTTCTAATTTTAAGACCATCTAACCACTCATTAAAATAATTTCGTAACTCATCAGTAAAATCTTTCCATGTATTTTTAATTGTACGTGAATGTTCATAAAATTTCTGACGAAATCGTTCTGTACTTAATTTGAATCTTTTTAATAAAAGTTCTTTGATGTGATAGTAATCATTTGCCTTATTGTCCGGTTCGCGGGCAATACACTGAGTTATTTCGTATGGTAAAAGTGCTAGAAGATGAAAAACCCAATGAGCTTCATCTAAACCTATTCGCCATGCTTGCCTTTCAAATAATATAAGATAAAAACTTATATCGCCTTCATTCACATCATATTTTTGCATAAGCTGTTGCAAACTGCAAGAATCGCGTCTTTCTGAATTCGAATTATTTGCATTTCCTAATGCATTTTCATTTTGCAAACGTAATTTTTCTAGCTCAAACTCGCGAGCTGCATTTTCTTCTTGTAAGCGTAATTTTTCTATCTCAGAAATTCGAGCTGACTCTTCATCCTGTTTTCGTTCTTCGATTATTCTATCAAATAAAATTTTAACAAATTCTTCCTCGTAATTTTTTGAATTAATAATTATATTCTTTAATTCTATTATTTTACAATCTTTGGGAACGTTTTCTCCCAATTCAGTAGCTAAAGTAATTAAATCTATCTTTTTTCCTTTCGCCAGAAACGAAGCCATGTTAAACAAAGCAGAAATCAAAAGCGTAAATAAAAAAAGATCACTCACTTGAGCACACTTTCGTTTTTATCCAATGTTGATGTAACTCGTTGTAGCTTCAAAAATCTTCCACCATAAATTCTTGATTATTTCACTCAGAATTAATCCTTATATCTATGAATTCGATAAAGATGGAGCGTATTCCGTCTTATAATTCACAGCAACATGAATCCGTATCGAAACGAAAACCAACGTAAAAACTCTCAAAGAAGGTAAACATATCCCGCTTCTGAAATGTTAGCTACGTGTATCAACTAAACTAATTTCTTACTAGAATTTCTTCTACACGTAACCATATCAGGACGTTTTAATAAAGACTGCAATTCAGTAACAAATAACAAATTTATTCAATATCGCGCTTCTCCATTTTATGACCGACTCACTCGGTCGACGTACATCAACTCTCTCTTTTTTTTGTATTCGCCCTCTAGTGGCGATTATTTCACATTTCTTACACATCAAAGAACGTAATTGGCTCATAAAAGAGTACAATAGATACAAAATTCCACAAATTAAAAATCGAATTAATGCACTCAAAAAAAACATCGAAAGAGAAATTGCTATTCATAACCACAATGCTTGGAATTGCTACTTAACCAAATTAAATGTGGAAGATGGGTAAATTTGGAAAGCGGCAAGTAGATACAAAAACAATAAACAAATACTCCCGCTACTAGTAGATACCTTAGAGTCATCAGATGCTGAAAAAGTCGAACTGCTCGCGAAATCTTTTCAACGGCAGTTCGATTTTAACAATTTTGGTGATCCAGAGAAAGATATTGAAGTTGCAACTGAAGTAAATATCTTCTCTAATAGGCCCCCAGACACTAATAATAATCATCTAAACTTCACCAACACAGCAATGTTTCAGATGTTGAGGATCTCATTAAAATTTGAACTCAAAAATAAAGCCCCGGATACCATAACGTTATCAACAAAATTATGAAACAGATCCCAATTGCTGCAACCAGTTTGCTCACTACAATTATTAATGATATCCTGACCTTCAGCCACTTTTCACACCAAGGGTAAAAAGCAGTGATCGTATCGATCAAAAAACAAAACAAAAATACCAAGTCTCCCCTTAAATACAGAACACTATCACTTCTCTTCACCATGACCAAAACTGCTGAGAAATCTATCCTAAATAAACTAAATCAATTCGAATCGGATGACTCAATAATAATACAACAACAATTTGGTTTTTGGCAGAACCTTTCTACCACATATCAACCCCTTAGGGTAGCAGAAACGATTATCAAAAAATATCCATCATAAAAGCTCTACCGGGGCATCTTTCACGATATCGAGAAGGCCTTTGATAGAATATGGCATGATGGGCTTATTTATAAGCTAAAAAATATGGTTTCTCCCCCTATATCATTAAGCCCATACAAAATTATTTAGCAGACAGAACATTTGTGGTTAGGGTGAAAAACATCTACTCCCGAGGAAAACCCATTTGTGTAAGCGTCCCACAGGGATCCCTGCTGGGTCCCTTTCTCTTTAAACTATACATTAAGGATATCCTCCCACATAACAAAACCATGTTACGTCTATTCGTGGATGACACCACCATACTCGCAAGTAACTTAAATCACCATAAAATAATCACCATTAATGACCATGTAGATCGAATTGAGGGCTGGTTGCACAATTGGAAGATAAAAATTAATACACAAAAAACTAATGCTATGCTCTTTTCCGGAAAGCCAAGCGGGTGCCCCGAAATCACTATGGCCAGAACCAACATCCCCTGGCCGAACACAGTCAGATACCTGGGTGTGAACCTAGAGAAACGACTGACATGGAAGCCTCACATCACCAACATCAAAAATAAAATTATTGGTGCGAGCACTGTGCTATTTCCCCTTATGTGTCACAACTCTATTTTCTCTCAAAAACAAACTACAAAACAATCGTCTACAAAACAATACTCAGACCAATTATTGCATATGCCTCCCCGGTCTGGGGAGGAGCATGTGTAACAAACCTGAAACTATTAGAGCAACAATAAAATAAAATCCTAAGATTTATCACCAAAGTAGAACACTACTTTAGAAACACCCTAATCAGGAGAAACTTAGCCATGCCAACCGTAACCACTTAAATAGAAAAACTTGCTTTTAATTTCTATTACAAAATTTATAACATAAACAACTCTGATATACAAAAATCGAAAGTTATGACCCATAGGACATCTCCACTTCCACAGACCAAGATCTGTACTAAGAATAACCCCCTCCCCGAACTTATGTATAACAATAAATATTGTTATAAGTAATGTAAACAAACAGAAACTAAAACTTCGTTAGCGGTGCTATCTATCGGATTCTCCACTAGTTGGCGTCGCTTGTGCTTACCAATAAAATTAGATCTAAAAACTTTGAAAATATTAATAAAAATAATTATGTAAACAAAATAAATAACCCTGGATGGGTCCAAAACGGGGTTAGCTTCACTAACGTCGTGAAGGGAACCCCACAAGGCAATCAATCATCAAAAGTAATCGTAAAAGTAATCATCAAAGGTAATCAATCAAAAGCACCTGTCAAACTCCCAAAAGAGAAACGCGCAAGTCACCCCCTCACCCACCCCTGGTGTTTCTGATTCTACTGTAAACAATTCGATAAATATCAATAACTCTAATATAGAACAAAACTTAATTCGAAAAACCATACTTGAATTATCAAATAACAGATTATTCATACAACTTATTAAATCAATATGGGACATTTTGCCCAAAATAAATAGCTGTAACAATCTGCAAGATATGTTTTTTATTATAATAGAAGCCCTTAGGCCAGCAATAGCTGTCTCCTCAGCTTATCATGAATTATAAAGACTCCGTTACATTTGAGTGATCACTCCATCCCCAGGGCACAGCCAACACCTCCTAGAGTAGAAAGCCTCTGCAGTGAAAGGATGAGTCATGCTCTGGAGGCGGACTCGAAATTCCCTTACTCTTTCAAGAGGAGTTTTTTTATTCACTTGAATGGGAAAAACCTCTGGTCTTAAAAAGATTTTCACTTCGTTTTAATTAAAAACACAGTGAAGGAGGAAGAAATTTTTTTTATGAATGGAAAATGAATTTACTGTACAAGAAACATTAAGAAATTATTTACAAAATGAGCTTACTTTACTATGTAATGTTATCTTATGACATAAAATCCTTAATTTAAACATATTAAATTTATATTTTTTCACACCTGTCAATTTTAGAATTTTGCAAGAATTTATATAAAATTTTTTTTGACATTTCTTGTATATTTGACACATCAATATTTTTACAGAGTTTAAAATTCATCATTCTGATAATGATTTTTACATTTGTTTAGAATTTTCTAAATTCATTAATACTTTCTTCGTTATTAGTAAATTGATGTCTAAGGATTTTTATTCTCGTACTTTCAATTTCACAGAAAAATATTTTTTAAATAATTATTTGTAGCATTTTAAAGTAATGTGTACATGGAAATTTCTATTATTTGATAAGCTATTCAAAATTAATGAATAATTTAAAAAATGGGAATTTTAATATATAAATAGATATTTATAGATAAGTATACATTATTGACACAAACAACTTTTGAAAGTTTAAATTTAACTTTTATAATTCATATCCTGGTAAATATTTCTAATATTTATGTATCATCTTAACATGTTTTGAAAATAATTTGATAATGTAAACAACAGGAAATTTTATTTAATATTTTACGCAGTAAATAAACAAGGAAATATATGGGAAAATTTCATTTTATTGAAAACAATAGATACAATATTTCAAATACATAACACAAAATCATTTTTTAAATATTTCTAATTTTCTGTTTTTTGTCTTATTACATTTATTTTTTATCAGATCATCATTAACTTTCTTACAATAATCTTTTAATAAAGTATTGGTTGAAGCATACACAATAATTTTCATGATATTATATACATCATGTTTATTACAATCAAACTGAAAATAAATTTCTAATAATCTAAGATTTTATAATGTTATGTTGCATGCAAGGGACCTCTGATTTTTACATTGCATAAACTGTTTTTCAAATTCTTGTGACAATAGTTTAACAATTACACAATAGTTAACTTTTATAATTTTTACTGTTTCATTGATAGGAAACTTCAATCCTCCTGTATTCATACTTTGAATTAAAATATCACTACCATCGCTTAATTCATTATATTCTTTAATGAGGGAACTGCAACATGTTTCACATTTAATTTTTTTTAAACAAGCATGGGTGCAATATCCAGCTATATAGGTTCACTCTAGGAGGTGTTGGCACAGCCCCATCAATCAACCGGTCTGACAGCCTCCCAATATCTTTATTCTCCATGTTCTCCAAAATACTACCTACCCCCACTCCCCCCTCCTGCTCTAAGACTAAAAAAGATCCCGAGCCGATCTGAGAGGAACTTAATGTATAGACAATATTTTAAATAATTTGCATATTATACTCTATTTCGATTGCACTCTCGTCTTTAAACAAAAAATTGAAAACTTAATTTGATCTAATAACTGCTCTTCTTAACTGCGAGACGATCAGTTACATTAATTTAAGAAATATTTTGTTGTTTGTAATTCTAAATCTAAATTAAGATTAAATTGAAATATATTAAACAGTCCAAGTTTTAAAGCAAATTTACACTTATAAAAAATAACTGCTAACATATTTTGTAACAGTATTTTATTTGTATCTCCCACAGCAATGTAACAAGGTTCTTAACAGCTAATGAGAATACATTTTGTACATATATTTGTTGAATTTTTGTTTTATATCATGTAACTGTATATCTTTAACACACGTACTGTATATAAATATTACGTATAACCCAGAAAACTAAATAATGTAACCAAGAAAATATGTATATGAAAATTCTGTTTGTACTGAATACTAAACTACCCCCTGTTGTAAAAGCTCTTGTTGGATTCTAATAAAAATTGAAGATCTCCTCATGCCAGCGACCGCCAAAATGAAAATACCAGCTAGATTCCCCCTACAAAGTATTTAACTTAAATAGTAAAAATAAAATTCAAAACTAATTATTTAAATTTATCTGGCTAATTTTACTCTAATACTTAATGTTAAAATTCCCTAAACTAAAATAACTACTAACATAAACATTAGCCAAAAAAAATTAACAACATTTAGTAAATTGGAGGTGCGTGTTTATTGCACAGGAACTCCGCCGAAAAGGCAAAACCACTCGTCCTTGTGTGCCTGTCCGAAATTAAATAAATAAATAAATCTGTACACATTTTATTCATTTATTCTGTTTGTTTTTTTTTTTGGTATATTTCATATTTGTTATATTTCCCTTGCTATGTTCTATTTACTAATTGTCATTTTATAATAAATGAATATATCAAATATGTACACACTTTTTTCACAATTTCGGTTTTTATTTTGTTTCACTTTTGATAACTGTATACTTTCCCTGGCTATGACTTTTCTCTTAATTTGATACTTAATAATAAAATAATTCGCTACCAGGCAAATCTCATTTGGAAGTACTCACACCTTTTGTCATAAATAGTTTTTATAAGTAGACATCTAAAAGTTTTATTCTTTTATAAACTAAATAAAAGAGGCCCACGGCCGAAAGGCTGCATACCTTAACAACATACATGGACCAGTGCTTCTAATACTTTGAAATTGATATCAAACCTTAAATAATTTCTTAATTAATTTAAACAATATGCATATTTTTTATACCTTGATATTTCAAATATTTAAAAAGCATTTGCTAATTTATTTTATGTTACTCTTAAGCAAAACCTAAGAAGAAACAAAACAAAATTCTAACACAAAATTTCCCTTAATTTATGCATAATTAGAGCAAATATTGGCTCTTAATGAAATGAGAAGCAATCAAGATATACAGACTCACTGCTTTGTAGACCTTTTTCTATAATTATTATGGCATAATATTGTATAAATTCAGAACACATCCTGTCGTCTCCAGGATAGTGAAATAACACAAAACAAATTATTGGTACACATTTATTATCACACAAACAGGAATTTATCCCCGTTTTGTTTTACAACGACCTGGAGCAGGACTTCCACAGCAAACCAACCGTTCTTCTCGAGTCTCTACCCCTGACAGAAAGTTCTCTTCCAGTCAACTGTCTGACTTTCACAATTTTCTAATTCAGAAATTTATATTCAATATAAACTTTTTTTATTATGTGGTATTTGAAAATTTTGGATTTTGCTGAACTATGCAAGTGTCTCATATTTCAACGTCTCATTATATTAATCCTTTTTTTCAAAGCAAATTAATGATTCCAATTGTTATTAAAATTGGATACTTAAGTTTATTGGTAATTAAATGACTAAACTGAAATACTATGATGAAATAGAGAAACGTTACAATAAATATGATTCGCAGTTTGAAGCAAACTCCAGGATACTTATTTATACAATTTTTATTAGTTACAATATCACGGCTATCACTTAGCGGTACGATTTTCTAGAGGAGAAGATCTCAGCTACTGTTGGGGAAGGGGAGATGGTTACTGTATTTATCTATTGGAGTGGGTGCTAGAGAGTTTTCCGGACTTCCTCCCACGTGTCATTTAAATAAGGATCTTTATCCTTGAAAAGGCCACATATTTGAAAAGCAGCAAATTCGTCGCCAATAAGATACACCATACCGTCCTGGCAGTCGGATATAAGCCGTTCTGATGTCGCTATACGATATGAGAGTCTGCCTTTAGGGTCCTAAAACCATCGGTGATCTGTAGAAATTAAATATTAGTGAAAAATTAAGGAGCACAAAAATTTAATAATATAATTACCTCTATAAAGATTTATAATAAATTCTTCTTCGGATGAAAATCTTTTATTTACATTCATTTTAACGTGAACGAAATTCAAATCGACATTAATTATGTCATTCCATCGGAAGTTTTACGTAAGAAGCTTATAGTATGTCACGCACGATGATCGACGGATTTGCCTCTTAAAGCAACCTCTAAATGGATTCAAAGTTTCAATATCATCATTATTCAATGAATATAGAATTTTCCACTTAAAACATTTCTCCTATATTATGAATTTCTGAAAGCGAGCTTCCTGCTAGTTAAATGTGGCCTAGAAGTAATTTTAAGTGATGCCAAGGAAAAGTTTTTAAAAAATTATTGAACAAAGTGGCTCGACAGCGCTCTTTAGTGTGAAAGGCTCTGGGTTCGATCCCAGCCATAGTTGAATAATGGAGATAGATTCTGCATTTCTGCTTTTTGCATGATTGCCTGTCTGGGTGGGCTCTTTCCAGACTTAGTCTGGAAAGAGCCCACGTGATATTGCCCCATAAGAATTTCCCAGACTTAGTTTCTTGAGTTATGTAGATATAGCCTACTATTAAAAGTGATTTACGTGATGGATGTCAAAATGCTTTATTCAATTCTAAGTCATAAGGGTCTTAGGCAGTCTGTTACATGTTAAAATTTTACGTTCGATGTAAAGCTGTACTAATACATTTTCCTTAAATATTTTTCGTGTGATAAGTTTATTTGACACTCAAGTCAAATATTCTCTCTGAATATTAAGCTGCGAGGACAGTTGAATCGATGCTACTGAAAAGGAAGTGATCTATTCCTGGAGTAGTTATACAATCAATTCAAGGCTAAAGGTTGTTTAATAAATTTCTTATTAAACTGCAGTGAAAGTGAGGAATAATTATGTACATAAAAATCAAATTGTCTTTTAGTTATTAAAAAAATTCTTTTTTTTTTTTTTTTTTTTTTTTTTTTTTTGAATATTTAAGTTTGTAAAATTATGATTTTTCTAACTCATTTACTGAAAAAAAGTGCTGTAATGCTACAGTAAAAATTTAAGAAAATATTAATATATCTTTGAAATCAAAATGTTCTTTTGAAATATTAATTGAATTATACTTAAAATAATTTAACACGCCAATTACAAAAATTGAGAGTGTAAGTAAAAAGAAGCAAAAAACATTTAATTTTTTCCAACATTTACTTTTTTAGCTTTTGTAATCAAAATTCAATATATCAGCGTTTTATATTTGGCGGGAATTTTTTGCATGCTCAACATAAAGTCACGTCACAATTGAATGCGCCGGTACACAGTTGCGCTTTTGGTGGCGCCCTTTTTCATTTTGCACCCGGGCGAAGAGTCTCATTTCGGTTGGTTTCGTCTTATGAAGAAATAAATTTGTAAGTATTGAATTATTTCTCAACATACCTGTGTTTGCTTTCTTATATTACAAAGTAAATGCTTTGTTTTTAATGTTTTCAAGTGTTTTGCATGTTTTTCTAATTGTTAATTCTTGTTTTTACTTGAAAAATAATGTTTCTGGAAGTTTAAACTCTAGAGAAAGAAATTTTAGCGAAATTTGAGATATTGATTTATTTATCCACAAAGTGATCCGCTGCTTTTTTTTAAGGTAAATATTTTTTGAATCTAACTGTCTTATTATTTCTTTGTTTTAGGAAATTAAAATTTTACTGCTATTATACATGGTAAATTTCTTACAATATCGTACAAATTACGATATTGATTGGTACATATCATGTGTATTCCGTCTTTGCTTAAATAATAAGTCCTAAAATAATGTTTCATTAATTTAAATATATGTGCACAATTTTCCAAAAAAATAGAATTATTTATTCTTTATAATCACTCATGTCTATTCTTGTACTGTACACATATTTTATAAAATTAATTTTGTTCAGTTTTTAATTTTATTGCCTTTTTGTAAATCTGCTTTTTATTTTTTTTTACTTTTATTTAAATATTTGACGCCTTATGAATGATACTTATTCTCGCATTACATTTTTCTCCCTAAAATTGTTAACATAAAATACGTTTATAATTGGCCGATTTTAGACTTATAAAAAAAACTCTGGCATCTCCCCGTCCTTTTAGAATGTAATTCATGATTATAAAATTAACTCCGATCATTTGTTCGTTGATTCTTCTAATCCTCGTTTCGTCAATCTTTTGTTTCAAAATCATTTTTATATTGTTGGTTCAATTTTCAAGATCATTGGTAATTTTTCCAGTAAAAATAATACTCGCGACTTTTCTTAATAAGTTTTTCATATTCCAAACATATTGAGAGCAACAATATATTCAGTGTAAGCGAAATATAATTAAACTTATTATGGCACTTTTAACAGAAACGTAACTATAAATCATTGAATGAAATTGTGTGAATTTGAAATCAAATTTTATATATTAATCAAGAATTATTATTAATATGGTAATGCGCATCCATTTTTTTCTTAAGAAAACTGAAGTTTTCAAAAAAAATAAATAAATAAGAATATCGATTTTTATATTTAAATTAATTCTTTTTGTATTCCTTAGAAGGGTTACAATTCTATTTTTTAAAGCTGGCATATTAAAATCTTAAAGTAAAATCTTAATAGATGGCGCCACTAAATAACTTTTGAGCTTTTTTGTTAAAGAAGTTTTATTTCAGACGCCATTAGATAAAGTCATATAAAATTCAATTTTTTTATCTTGAATAAACAAAAAATGCTTCCTAAAAGTTAAACATATAATTTATTACCATAAATCACTATTAACTAAATTGCCAATCATACCCATTAAAATATTTATTCAAATACATTTTAATGTTTGATACTACTTTTGTAAATATAAATTTATAATTTGATCGCGATAAATATCTAGTTGGCATATGACACATAGATGAACTGTATAATATAATCAAATGATATTAATTTTTGACTTGCATTAAGTACATTTAATTATCTCTAATAGCAATTAAACGTAGGGGATGATTAGGCTTGAGATTTGAGCCTATGAAAACTGCGCTGGGCAATGGATATATACCATGCTGTTTTATATTTTAATCGTCGCATTAATGCTGCTGAATTGACTTATTTTGCAATAAAAATTTTAATATGACCAAAAACTATTAAAATTTTTTTTAAAAAAAATCAGTATTTCTTTTTATCTAAGCCTGAACATATTGAGGAATAATCTATTTTAATTATATATGTTTTTTGCTGTATTTCTCAGCTTTAAAGCCACTCATACATATTACTTTTTTCATATGCACCTAAAATATAAGCATTGAAAAATACTTTTGTAATTGTTCTTTTATCGATATTTTTAGAGAAATTCACATTTACTAAAAAACTTCATATTATAACATAATGAAGTGAAATATATTTTACTGATAATTTTCTAAATTTTTTCACCACATACTTATATTTCAGTATTTTAAGCAATTTTTATTGAATGACAACACTAATATATTCAATAATTATTTAAAAATCTAAGTTTCTATTTTTTGTAATAGCAAAACACTAATAGTTTTTGCGTCATTATATTATTTATATTAGAGAAAAATATTAATAAAGCCTTTATTTAGTAGTTTTTGTAAAAATCGAAAAAAATTACACTATTCTTATTGCTAGTGTTTTTTGTTTTTGCTTCTATACTTTGTAATCCATAAAAAATAAGTATTTGCATTATTATTTACGAGTATAAATATTTGTTGTTTATGAAGTATTTTGCAAAAAATTAATTCTAAGATAAATATTATTTAACAAACCCTTATTCAGTTCATACAAAAATTAAGTTTTGTAATTAAGATTAAAATCATAATAATTTTTTTCAAATTTAACTCCTTTTTTTTCCAATTTAACTAAAGACTATTTGAAATCACAAAATATTATTTTATATCACTTTAAATAGAAATTTTGTTATATTTAAAATAGAACATTGATTATGGTCTAAGTTCTATGGTCTCTTCAGTTTATTTTTGATATTGTATATACATATTTTCCCATTACAATTAATTTTATAATAAAACAACTAAAAAAACTGACTTAAATCTAAATATTCTTGAAATTTTGCAAAACAAGGTTAACTTTGCCATGCTAATTGTGAAAAAATATTGCAAATTTCTATACAAGATGTTGTAATAATTTATTAATTTTATTATTGTAAAATAAAACATTTATATTCTCCAGCATATGTACTTCTTTTTATCACATTTTATTTTACCAATAAAGCTCTCAACTTTAATATACATGAATTTTAACACTAATAGAAAATGCTTATAAAGTTATGATAAGATATTTATTACTAATTCTTTCTTTTTTTGCATATTAAGTATATATTAATCTTTTTTAAATTGTTTTCAAACATCTAAGAAACACCCATCAGCCATTTCCTTATTTTAAGCATTACAGTCATGGTAGCAAGTAGAAGCTACAAATAAATTTCAAAAAAAAAAACTTATTTAGGTATATTAAAACAAGATAACTCACAGTAAGACTGGAAACAATAGAATTTAAAATATTTTATAACTGATATTATTAAGAGTTAATTGTTTTACAAAACATTAAACCATAACAATGTAATGTAATGCTAATCAGTTAATAAAATTTAAAGTTGACAATATAATCTAAAGAAATATTAAAAATTTAATTCATATATACCAATCAACACATCTAGCTATAAAACTAGCATTAAAAAATGCATAGGCAAAGAGCACGTGAAAAATAGTAAATACCAAAGGGGTTTTCTTAAGCAAAGAGTTTTCTTTTAACAAAAAATTATGAGAAGCGTCCATGCAAATAAATGAAATAATGTACTTGTGATTTGTTACAATGTTTATGGAACTTACGAATTAAGATTAAACAGAACTTAAATAACATTAATCTTCTACATTTGAATACACAGTAATGTTTCCATAATGCACTATATTTCTATTCATTATTATTTTGAATATTTATTGCTTAAATGTAACTAGATAATTCTATTCTTTTATATGGTAAATAAAGTTCAGAAATGTTACATAATTTGTCAGTTTCCACTTAAAATAAACTTCAATAAGCTTCTATTTCTTATAATAATATCTACATTTCTTCTTTAAACAGAAATATACAAAATAACTTTTGATATAATGATAAATGTTTTTCATTTGTTACCTCTTTATTTCTATCTTAAATAGATATTTTAATTGATTTTTCCAGTGAGAATTTTATTAGTTACAAGGCTATAAATTGCTTAGAAATTTTGATTATGTTGGGGAAAAAACATATGCAATACATCCAAGCAGGGGGAAAATTCCCAAACAGTTAAAAACTCAAATTAAATGTTTGTCATGATTTCTCTTAGACTTATTGCAGTAAAAATTATTAAGATTAATTTAATATTAATAATAATTATTACAATATGCATTTATAATAATGCAAAATATAAAAAGAGATTTTATTCACATACATATATATACACACACAGTATCTTTCTACCATGACTTTAGTTAGTATTTAATTCATCAAACATGTTTCGGCTTATTACTTTATACTTATAATTAGCTTACAAGGAAAAAAAAAAAGAATTTGCATTTTGTTTTGGGCAATAAGATATTATTCAATGGAAATATTTCATCATTAATTTTTTGTTATCAATTGAATAATGCATCCCAGATTTTTTTTTAAATTATCTTTGTCAACTATGCAGTCATTAAAAGACTTCATGTCTCATAGATTTTGAAAGCTAAAAATTTGCTGTGAATTATCCGATTTCATTTAACTTAAATTCGGATTGAAAATTTCAACATGAAGACCTTTTATACCATGCTCTGATTTCCAAAACAAAATTATATAATCTCCTTTTATAAAGCAAAAATAGAAACAAAATTAGGTTTTAAACATTACTGAAAACTTGATTGCCTTGAGTTTCATGAACTAAAACACAAATTAATGTTATATTGCCATTATCATGGTAATAAATTTTCTTATGCATTTAAAAAAATAATTTCCAGGGTTATAACACAGAAAAATATTTACATTAACATCATTCTTTTTCTAGAACAAAATATTTGATTATTTCACATGACCTGAATAGTGTTTCAGAATCATCTGAGTCAGATAAACTCAAGGCTTTTTTACATCATCACAAGTCTTGATTTCTACAATATCTATAATTTTCAGATGTTAAGTCAGATATATTCTGAAATTATAACTCTTTTTCAAGTTCTGGTACATGCATTTTACAATTTTCACAAGTTATTGCATATTATACATAAAGGAGGCAAGATTTTGTCAGTTTTGTTATGCACTTTTTACTGTTTTGTTGTACATTGAATAAGATTATTTAGATGTTAATATTTTTCCATTGCTTTTAAGTTTCACCTATTCTATATATTTTAAAATTGGGTATTTTGAAATGTTTTGATAATTTTAGTTAGATTTCTGTTACTGGAATAAAATTAATATTGTGTTTGTCTGTATGAAATAATCTATATGATTTTTTTACATTCTATGTAGTTATGTCATTCTTTGAATAATTTCAGTTGATTTACAAGTTAAAAAATACTTGAGTTTTTACATAAGTCATCAAGTTTTGTAATTAATTAAAGAAATTTTAACTTCCATTATTAATTCTTTAGACTCACTGATACACTGTTCTGAACTAATGCATTTACATCATGTCAAATTCATATCCAGACATGATATTTACATATCATGTC
>JAPDSC010130652.1:0-17814 GCA_026290005.1 Latrodectus geometricus | reverse complement strand
TATATTATTATTATTATTATTATTATTATTATTATTAAATGTATACGATGTCTGGTTTAATGACAAACTGCACAAATTGAAATTTGAAGAACTATATCATGAAGTAGGGACAAATTATCATTTGTTTGAAATAATAAATTTTCTTTAAAACTAGTGTTTGTACCATGGTTTCACATTTTATTCCAATTTTATTTTAAAAGTAACACTGAAGAAATAAATAGCATTGAGATTCCTTTAAATCATTTTATTTTAAATCATAGAATTTTTTTTCTACACTCGATATAGGAATGCAAATATTCCATGTTATAATGTTCTTTTAATTTATTAACTATCGCAAATTTGCCATAAGTATAATTATTTAAAAATTTATTAATAATCCTCAAATTAACCATTAGAAATACATTTTTTGAAAATTAACCAATTTATTGTGGTAGCTCAAAGTAATTCATTTTCAGTGATTTATACGAAAGCTAAATTCTTATTAAATCATTTTTATCAGAATCACTAAGCATTAATTTTACTGTAATAAATAAATTTATTAACATATAAAAAGTTTAAGCTAAATTTTATTTCACGTATAAGTTATATTCTTAATATAAAAGTAAAGTACTCAATAAACGGCTAGAGGATAATCTATTTCTAAAAGTATTTTATATAAGGGAATTAATTATATCAACTAAACACAACCAACGCTTAGGATTCTCTATGTTTAAAATATACTGCATCGACTGTGAAATTGAATAGGAAAGCCGTGAATATTTTAACTACTGTTGCTGAAGCTATATATTATTTATATGGTAAAAGAGATTTCATTTTTCCCCGTGGATGATATATTTTAGGGAAACTTTGTCTGAAAGAAGGGGATTACTTGTTTAATAGATCGATGAAAGTTTATTCATATGCATAATATGATAAAGTTTCTTCATCATTCTTTTTGAAATTTTATACGCTGGAATTTTATTGTCAAATAATAAAACTTTGCAGAAAATATGCGATCATTCTCATTTGGATTCTATAGTTTCAATATATTATTACCTTTTCCTTTGAAAAATTGTGAACAAAATTATTATGGATTTGATGTTTCCCTATACTAATATAAGTATTTTTTACTGAAAATGTTATTTCCAACAGAGAGGAATATATTTATCTAGAAGGATTCAGTTTGTGCCGACAAATAAGATTGAGTTTTATATTAATTAAAAAAAGTCTTGATTATCAAAATTTTATATTTCACAGAATATATAAAAATCTGTTCTAAAAACAAATACTTATGTGGGTGTGGATTATTTTAATAAGTTGGTTAATTTGGGTACATGAATTTAACAACCAGTTATTAAATAAAATAAAATTATAAGCATTCTCAAATGAATTCATCTCTTCAATAATGGGTAGAATATATTTCTTTAATTATTTTCCAAAATATTACGCAGCGTGACTTTGATAACCTGACAGGATCTTTGAGATAAAGAATATATTTAACCATATAATGAATTTGTGTTATTAATAATTTAAATCAAATTGATTAAAAATAAACAAGTTAACTTATATACCAGAATCTTGAGTAAATATAATATATATACTTTGTGTGATGGGTAACTAATTACACTGTTGATGTAGAAATCCCAGATTTTATAGAGCAATTTGTTTGGATTTTCTCCTACCTAAATCTTACAGGCAATATATCAAAGAATAATCAATATATTAATTATATTGATTATTATATAAATTGGTATTCTTGATAAAACGCACGGGTCATTTTGTATCTTAGAATGATGTTTTTAAAAGGAAGAAATAATCGATTAAAGAAGCAACTGAAACTGAAAAACCTCAGAGCATTTACCATACAATTGACAAGAGATGAGTTACTCATATTTAAACTGTGACAAAAAAAACTTATTTTAGCCCAAAATTTAATTTCCTGATTTTTGAACTATGACTTAATTATTATTTTGCTCGTAAGAAGTACCAAATGATTAAATGATTAATCACATGATCAATGTAAGTTTAAAATAACTTTCAGAAGAAAAGAATAAAGTAAATATAATGCACAAAACAAACACAAGCAGAATTAACAAAATTGAGATAATTTTTAGAAAAAAA
Source organism: Latrodectus geometricus (assembly GCA_026290005.1). NCBI lineage: Eukaryota > Metazoa > Arthropoda > Arachnida > Araneae > Theridiidae > Latrodectus > Latrodectus geometricus. The sequence goes on along the minus strand of JAPDSC010130652.1, from coordinate 15,714 downwards.
AACCAAGAATATGATGTTTTTTTACATAAAAAAAATTTGAAAATATGATTCGAAAATGTAGTTTTGAAGCAGTAAAAATCGGTAACTTATTTAGCTGATTTGTTTCATCGATAAAAAGAAGCTAAGAATTGTTTTTCAATATGAATTTTGTTTCTCCTGCCTCATGCATACTAAATATTTTTTCTAATATTACTTGGTAGAGACAGCAATTTGGTGTAAATAATTATCTTTGAAATTACACATTTATTTTTCTGTTTTACCCAATTCCGATACATGTGCTTCAGGAAGTATATTAAAAGATAGAACTTCATGATTGGTGTTATCTTACGTCATCTAAAGTCATTTTCTCTCTTCATTAGTATCTGTAGGTTTCATAAGTTTTGTATACGTGTATCTAGATATATGATTTCAATTAAATTTACACTGCGTGAAAAAATACTTTCTCTAAATTTTCATTATTTTAATTTAAAATATTACCTAAAAATATTTAGTTTTTCATATTACGTCAAAAATGTATTAACTACCGAAAATTTTAAAAATAAACATCTTAAATTTGTGTGCCTTTTTTATTGCATTCGCAATATACTAGTTTGACAGGGTTACAAAGTATGTTTCACTCAAATTAGAAAGCTTGACCTCAAAATACTGTCTCAAACGCTAAATCTATTACAAGTTTGCGTTAACATGTTTTGTTTTTGAAAAAGGTATTACACTTCATATTCTTGGTATAATAAGACATTTTCAGCTTGTTTAATTACATAATAAGATGGTAATTGTTCTACTTGTGATGAAATATGATAGGTATCAAGATTGTGGGAAAAATTTCTGCAGGAAGCAGCTGCTTTTGACAAACTATTTCCTGTATTATACAGCTTATACAAGCCTATTTAAAGCGACTTCACTCATTCATTGCTTAACGTTTCTTAATAACTTAAATAGAAATATTTAAAGAAATTTTTGGTAATATGGATTACAAAACAGGCTTTTGGTATTTATTAAATAAAGATATATAATTATTTAAATTATTTACAATAAAGTATTTAAAATTATTTCTTAAGAAAGTTGATTTTTTCTGTGAAGGGAAATATATATTTGCCTTCAAAGTTATATACATTTCCATGTTTATCTCATTCTTTGACAACATAGAAAAATATTTTAATTTGAAATAACAGATTCAATTTACAACTGGCAGTAGTTTTTCAGAAACATTCGCTATTCAAGTGTCATCAAATATTTGTTCCAAAATATTTTTGCTTCAATTCAATAAATTATAGTACATTTCTGTTGTACTTTAAAATGTTTTCACATACTTACAAAAACCTTTTTGAAACAGGTTTACAAATAATAAAAAATGTATTATATCTAAACTATCAATTTTATGATATTTTTTTTCATCTGTCAATATTTAAAGAATATCATTAGTCCTTACAACGAAATTCAAAATTTACTTTAAGCACAATGCTTCTTTATCCAAACATCTATATTTTTTATAAAAATTAAATAATGATTTACTGTTATTTTAAAAATAAACTCATTTAGAAAAAAAATGAATAACTTTCTAAGCTTGCTAACATACTATTTGTACACCACAAGAAGTAAAGCTTTTAAACACAATAAACATTATATATTTATTTAATAACGGAAAATATTTAAGAAATTAATAAAAACATCCAAAATTCACTCACTTATCTTTTTAAACATGTGGAATATAATAATTTTTCTATTGATTTTTATTCACTTTTATTCCCGCAAAGATAGTTATAAATTCCTCATTCAATTTTCAATTAAAGTTTATACACTTAAAAACGGAATGCGCTTTAGCTACTGAAATTTTTAAAATAGAATCAGTAAAAATTAACTTTCTTCAATAAAATTATTTTAAATTTATTAATATAAAACCATCAACCTAATTTACATGCAGGTACAGCCAAGAATTTTCATTTCTATAAATTATTAATATTACCATCAAAAATAAATTAATTTTCCAATATTACAATTTTAAATATGGGATTCTAGTTCAAAATACTAAGTAATGACTTGTAAGTAAGCAGAAATAAGTTTGAAAAAAAACGTTTACAAAATAAGTAAAAGCACAAACATTTCATCCCATATATTTTTAAAAAATTTTAATTCTTATAATTTTAAAAATTGATAGATATTAAAATATTAAAACTATTTTTCATTATTAATACTTAACAAATTTAGTTGAACAAATAAAGATTTCCGAAGTGGATGATATTTAGTATAATTTTGAATGAGATGTAATAACCTAAATATATTCATAGAACAATCAAACATGTTTTGCCAAACTATTGTTTTCCATGATTTTTTTCAACTGGAATAAAAACTTAAATAATTTACTACTTCTCATAAGTTTGGAACCTATTAATTAAATTTTTCTTTCAAACGTTAATATTTTTCTGATGATTTAATTTTGCGACTGAATTTTTTTTCTTTATTTCGAAAATATTTTCAAGGATTAAAATATATTTTTCTTTGTCATATTTTTAAATTATTGTACAGTTCTATAAAATTATATTTGTATTTCGAAAGAAATATTAAATAGTGTTCAGATTATCTCAAGAAAAATATTTTATTATATTTGTTAAAATTATTCGAAGCATTCAAATGACTTAAGAAATATGTCTAAAAAATGCGACTACATTAATTTTAAAATACATTTTATTTTTAAATAACATATTTCTCTGCAAATAATAGTTAAATTATACATCACATGCCAAACAAATTCAGACAAAATCTTATGTGGACAATTAAAAAAAGCCCAACGCATACAATTTTAATTCCTTAACAAGTCACATATTTATTCATTTTTTTATTTGTACTATAATAATTTGTTTATTTATCTCCGATATTGTAATACTTAATAACAAGCAATTCATTATTAAATGAAATTAAATGAAAACATACACTTTTAATAATAATGTTTCATTGTTTGTTTAAAATTTGATAATTTTCAATTTTCAAAAAAAAGTTTAGAAAACGTGAAACATTAAAGTAACATGCTTATTTGAAGGAAAAAATAATAAATTTAAGAATTCTAAATATTAATTTTTTTTTAACTTTTCCCATGTTTGCAATTTAGTAAAGTTAATGACTACTCTCTAAAATTCTTATATTTAATAAATGAAGATTAATATAAATCTCTCAATACAAAATATGAAAATATCGATAATATGCAACTTTAAAACGAAGATTAAAAAAGTAAAAATACATTAGCATGTTTAATTTAAGCAGAAAATTTTACTTGAAAACTGTCAATATTAATTTTTGCTACTTTTAACCTGTATAAAATTTGATGAAATAAAGCTTACCTAAAATTTAATATATTTAGCAAATGAATATTGAAATATATACCTCATTGCAAACTACAACATACAATATTTCAGGAATTTTAAAAGTTATTATAAAGAAAGTTTGTAAACCTACCGAATTAAATATGAACCCAATCCTTGTTTATTTTTGGTATTTTTATCCATAATAGATAGTTATTTGAAATCATAGTTTGCAAAACATTTTTTTTAAATTTTAAGTAATAATAAAATGCATATAGTTTCAAAAGTGGTTTTAGAAAATGTTAAGTACTTTAAAATATTTTGTAAAATTTTTTTGATTCGTAACAGGCAATAACTGTATTATAATTATTCTTAATTAACAGAATCCGTATTCATAACCTCAAATTCTTGGTATATTATCAAATTTTCAACAAGCGTGCTACGGTGGATTTCAATGAATTTACTCAAACTTAAGTCAAAGTATTTAAATATTTCCTTAATGAACTCATTCCAATAAATTATATAGAAAATAAGGGAAAATGTTTATTATTTTTATTTAATTTTGTTCTTTTAGGAATGATGTGAAATATTAAATAAAATAATAAATGTAATGAAAAAAATAATTTCATTGGTTTGGAACAGGCAAAATATAAATATATTTATTAAATTTTTACATTTCTGTGGTGTTTTTGACATAATTGTGAATTTTCCTTTTTGTATTATAAAATAAATTATTACAATTAATCAATAACACAAAATTTATTATAAAATGGGTAAATTCAAATTTTTATAGAAATCTAATTTTAATTCATGCAATCAATTAGAATTTGAAAACTCATCAGAATATATTGATAAATTAGCAAACAAAATCACGATTTATTCAAACAATTTCAAAATCTTAGTTTTTATTTCTAAACAAATACATTCTAATGTCCATACAGATTATCTTATGTTATTTAATGACAAATTATGTTATTAAATAATTTAATTATAAAATTTAATTCCTAGAAAATAATACAGATATTAATTTACGAGCAGGTACCACTTCACGAACTATGTTCCGTAATAGAATCATAGACTTTTTTAATTTCTATTTACAATCGAACATTTTGAAAAATCTCAGTTTTGCGAACTTATTTTCATAAAATTTTCTTTTGTATTTATTTTTATCTTCTTTTTTCAATTTTTTTCATTTATTCTATGTTTGGGATGCTTAAATTGACTTTTTTCTTTGAGAACTATAAATCATTGTAATACAGTAACTTATTGCATGATACTTTGAAATTACCCATTAGAAATTTAATACTCCTATTTTAACTCCTGTCTTACAGCCCATGAATCAATTTATAATTTGTAGTTTTAAAAGTGAACAGTAAATTAATTTTTAAGGGAGTGATCATGACTTGAAATATCATTATGAAATGACATTCAATGTCCAGCGCCTTCGTCATTCTATGCAGGATATGATTGCAAAAAAAGTCAATATCTAGGCCATTTTAACATGTGCTGTTTATCAAAGTAAGATGTAATTAAAGAAGCCCAAGGATATTTATCCGAAGTCTTAAGCTAAGATGAGTTATTAATCCATGAAATTTATCAAGAAAACCTTCTGTTCATAATTTCATTTCAAGAATTTTTTAACATGATTCATATGAAATTTTAATGTAAGAACAATCAGATAACTAAATGCTTGAAAAAATAATGAAGTATTATAATTTTTCCAGATATTGTAAAAAACTGTGCTTCAATAATTTCAAAACAAACAACTAAATGGCTAAGGTTAAAGAATTATAATTAGAAATACAACCCTTTGAAAAGCTTTCTTGCAGAAAAAGAATAAGTTTTTAAAGATGTATTTTTAAAAGAAAACTGAAAATATTTTCCTGGTTTCCTTCAGTCTAGTAAAAGTAAATATTGTTTTAAAGCATGTATTTTATTTTTTCTGTGTTTGTCACACAGAAAGTACTAAATATTTTCTTTTATTATTATTAATTTATAGAGATATAATTGTTTGGCAAAATAAATATAGATTTAAGCTCTAATACATATTTCTTCAAGATGTTTTAAATTCTATTTTACTTAAACTCGTTTAGATTTTAAATTATAAATCTTTACTTAGAATATAATAACAATTTAAAAATCTCAAATATTTCCATATGAGTCCCTTTAAATTTAATTACTTAAATAAAAATAATTTTATGCTTAAAAATGTACTTCTATCCTTTCTTTGCACAATAACAGAATTGATCAAATTATAACATATTAAAAATGTAATATATAAAACGTTATTGTAAATCTAAATTCTATTAAAAAGAATAAAATTGTTTTATGATTTCGTGCATTTCATTTCCATGAACAAATTCATATTGAACTATGGCTATATTATTTCAAATTTAATTTGTTTATGCATGATTAAAACATAAAAGTAACATGTTTTTCCATAAGAATCTACAAGATTTTTTCTGAAAAACTTTATTCTTCTTAAATAATATTTCCAATCTTTCACTTAAAAAAATCTCCAAATCCTTTTATCGAAGATCCATCACCGAATTCTTCGAAAACACATGTTTTCCTTTAAAGCTTGACAACGAAATAAAGAATGAAAAAATTATGCTATGTAAATATACTCATTTAAATGCACTATTTTGATTAAATGTTAATACATCCGTGATTTTTTTTCTAAATTGAAATTGAAGAAATCATTAAATGTGCTATCACGAAATATCTAAAAGTGCATTAATTAGACTTTACATTTGAAAGCTTTTGTTGTTAGAACCAACATTCATTTTTATATATTAAGTTTTAAAGAAATGAGTTAACTTCACATTAGAATTTTATTTTACTTATTGAAACCTAAATATTATTGAAAACGAAATAGCAGTTTGACCACAATATGAAAGAAGATGAGAAAATAGATATGTGGCTAAATAATTTCTGTCAATTAATTTTATTATAATTAATCTTTAATCATTTCGAAGTAGAGATACAATATATTCTCAAGTACAAAAATGTGTTAATATTATAAATTTAATTGTTATTTGTGTTAATATTATAAAATTAATTGCTTTATCTATCTATAAGTAATTGAAAACATTAAATTAAATTAATAAATTTAAATGTTTTTTTACAAAACAAATTAGATTTTACCTAAATAATGTGAATAATTGCTACTTATTTAACTAGATAAAAAGAAATAAGGAAAATTAAATAAAAAACATTTATGAAAATAATTTTTGATATGTTTGCCAGTATTACTTGACACATTCACAGTGTTCGTTAAGGAAGTAACTCCATTACTGAAAATAATATTTAACTATATATGTATTTATGTTATAAAATAATTTAAAGTACGTGAACCTTATATTTGATATTTTAAAATATCTTAAATACACATACTTAAAATTGATGTATTATAATGAAGTACGAATTGAATTTGTACAGAAAATTAATAATATTTTAATAAGTTAAATGAATTTTAATTTGCTTAAATTTAACTAGCTTATCAATATATTATTTTACTATTAACTTCTCAATATATTTTATAAATTGCATAAATTTATAAAATTAACTATCATTAGAAATAATAACATCTATAGAAAGTTAGATTCTATGCAATTCTTTATTATAAAAATATTATAGAAGTTTTAATATTAAAGAAATTTTTAATATATGATTTAATTATTAATGTTATTGTTAAGTAAATTTTATATAATTTAATTTAACATAACTATCACTTTGATGACAATAAAGAAAAATATTGATACTTAAATAATAAATTAAAGGAACTGGTAACATGATATTCTAAAATTTAGTAATTATTTATTAAAACAAACGCGCAATAACATTTCCAATATCCAAATTTTATTGTATTATCCAAAAATAATTTTCGTAGTTTTTCGAATATTGGAAAAAATTGTTTGGAAATTAATTAGTCTTGGAATGAAATTTTCCAATGTAATATTAATAATAAAGAGTCAATTAAAATAGCCTGTTCTTCGTCGCTTATGCATTGAAATAAATGCTTTTAAATTTTTCTGTAAATGAACTATCTTTTTCTTATTTTTGTTCATCATAAAAAAAATATGCATTTCAAAATACTTAAATATTAGGCATTGATTTAGTAAAAAAGCAATAAGTGATTTATGGATTTAATTTCCATTGAACAGTAATTTTATTTAATTTCTGATATTACATTGAAATCTAAATTTTTAAAGAACTGGAAGTTTTGTCAAATAAGCATTGTGAAATTTACGATGTTATTGCTCTTTCTGCTTACATGTTACTCAACCAACAAAATAAAAGATACCAATGATAGTAGGTTTAACTGGAAATTCATTGGTGGGAAGACATTTCGTCTTTGCTTCAAATTATGACTGAAAGGAGTTGCTAAAAATGACACAATATGTTTGCAGTGCTATTAGCCTTAAAATCATACGTCACGATACAATTAATGAACATTATATAACAAATGTAAAAATCTAATTCTCTTCTACAGTGGATAAATTTTTCTCCTTTCCAATTGTCGATAGTTCTTTCTTGATTCCTCCTTTCTCGCACACCCCTTCTATTCTCAAAAATCAGCAATTATCCCTCCACCATGACAAACAGTGATTTCCTTTAAAAGGTTTATTTTTATTTATAAAATAAATAAGTATTACTTATGCTATACATATTAAATGCTATACATATTAAAAAATCTTGATGTCCTCGTTAAACCTGCAGAAGATGCGCTCCTAATAATGTCGTTGGAGGTAACGTGAGGTGATTGCTTCCACCCATATCAATTTTATTAAAAGAATGAACAAAAAATAAATAGTAAGAAATTACTTCATCATAAACAAACATTATTCACTCTTGGATTGGTAAAGTATAATTCTAAATTTAAGCATTTGGGAACTTTTTAAATGATTAAGATAATAAACCATTCATAAATTGTAAAAGAAGAATTGTGGGCTTGTATTACAGAATTGTGAGCTTGGATTCCAAATTGACATACATTTCCGAAAAATTTAAGAAAAGTGATTTTTTTTTTGTTGAGTGCCAGTCAGGGTGGCAATATGGGCTTCGATGCTCCACTTTTTCAACTGAACCACAATTTAATGTCGAGTCTTACTTCTTCAGTACGCACTTGCCATAGGTTATCGTTTACAGAGTAGGCAGCTATTCATACAAGAAAAAAAGATAAACACAGGGAAGAGAGAAAAGAAGAGGAAGTACATCCATTCCCGAACCGGGATTTGAACTCAGGGTCTGCCTATCCGCAGTCAGGCATGCTGTCAACTAGACAGGGTGGGCGGGAAAAGAGAGAATGATCTCTCCAATTTAATTTTCGTATTTTGTACAAGGAATTGTAGTTTTACTGCTCTTGGATCTTGGACACATCGTCTTTTCTCAGATTTTGGACTTTTTATTAGACATTGAACCTCTTCTCTTCCTATGAATTGACGTCAGTGATTTGACAGAGTTTTTAGGAAATACTTACAAAGTTCTTGTCGTCATATGTGGATCTGTAAAGGATATTGCTTAGTATTTATAGATTGATCTTTCATTTCCATATTATTTTGTAGTCATTAGAACCATTCTGATATTTATTTCTTTTACGTTCAATCTGCAATGAAAACAACCATTTTCCTTCTGTTGATTTTTTTTTGAGTTCTAGAATGTAATACAGTCATTTATTTGCTGTACTTAGAAAGTTTCTGGTGTTGCATTATTAAATTGAATAATTTCTGATTTTTTCTTATCAGTTTCATCAATCACCAAATTTTTTAGTTATTTTTCTTTTCTTTTCTTTTTTTCTTTAATTCAAATCATTCTACATTTGTGTAAAAATATATTTCTCCTAAATCATATTCTTCATTAGCTTCTTCGCTCTGCTCAAATTTATTACCTTCTTCATGAGAACTACCTATTTCTTCATCAGATACAGCCTTATTGGATTGATCAATATATTTTTCAGAAGAGATTCAACTTCATATTATCGAGTTCTCAATCGTTCTATATCTTTTCCATTCCCTGTAGATTTACGTTTGACCACTATTTTTTTTTAAAATTTAAAGCAAATAAATGTAAAAAAGAAATCGCATAGGGCACTGAGTCACCCCAGTACCATATTAGTTCTAAAAGAGGATTATTTATTTCATATGAAGAAATTAGAGATGAAAAATTACAATATTCATTCCAAGGGGAACGCCTGACTGGAGGATACTGAAAGGATGATTGATAATAGATAAATAATTTCCCCACGCTTGTTGATTTTCGAATCATGGGGGGAATTTAGTGGCTCTCACGAACTACAAGTGTTTAATTATGAAAATAATACATGTAAAATATTTTAGTAAACCAATAAGTACAAATTATTAAAAAAGTATGATTTAATAGTAATAATGATATTCCCCAATAAGTTATATATTATGTATATAATAATATATACTCTTCTGCGAAAATATAGGAGCACCATAAAGGAAAGGGTTGTTTTTTTATGAAATTTAATATGGGTATATCTCAAACACAGATGATAAAATGGTTAAAAAATCAAGATCATAGCAACTGTTCACGACTAACAATTTCTCAATGAGTGTTCAAATCAATAGTTTATCTAACTGCTCCTCTCGGCAATGCATGCTTGGATTCATCGAGGCAAGGGGTGTTATAGGTCCATAATGTCATCCTGCGACATATTATACCAGGCATTTTTCAGTTGTTCCTCCAGATCTGCGATATTTTATGACTCTCGAGTCTACTGACCTCACATGTTCCAGAGATGCTGAACTGGTGAAAGGTCTGGTGATCTTTCTGGTTAAGGAAGAGTACCAACAGCAAGTATACAATTTAGAGATATGCTAGTGGTATGTAACCTGGCATTATATTTTTGTAACTGGCCTTAGGGTAACGTGCCTGAAGGGTAATGCAACCGGCCGCCGGATGGTATCAACATACCATTGAGGTGTTAAATATGTACAGAGGATGACTAAAGATGACCTATACAGAGGATGACTAAGAAATAACACCCCATACTATGGCACCAGGAGTTGTGACTGTATGCCTTTGTAAGACAAAGGCTTAATGGAAAACTGTCCCCGTAGTCTCCAGACAAGAATACAGTGGTTATTTGCTCCAAGGATGGAAAGATGGATTCATCGCTCAACACTATATGATGTCATTCTAGTGGCAAATATTATGTTCAATTGCGACAGCCCTCCAGACAACTCTGCCGAGGATGTGAGGTCAAAGGTAAACTTCTTAAAGACTTCCTCTGTTAGAGTAAGCCTGATTTAGAAAAGCACCGTGAGATGATGAACGGTACCAGGGAAAGTATATACGAGGCTGTAGTGTGTTTATTAGTTGACAATGATACCATTGGGGTGGCTTGGTCCTGGCGAACAATCATTTATCTTGCTCCGTATTTCTGCTTTTGGCCTACCAGAACCTTCATTTCATCTGCAATTTCCTAATAACAAATACTGGTGCCAACATCTTTGCACATTAGTCTCTGTATGCAGTAGGTGGCTACCTACTGCACTATATGACCACCCAGCTTCACCCAACCCTATAATGCGACCACGTTCAAAATCATTTGGTTTTCTGTAAGATCTACGATATCGTCATAATGACATCTTTAGTTGCTTCTTTTCTTAATTTTAATGACAGCTACAAAAAAAAAAGATAAAATTTTCGACTCTATTACCAGTTTTATGCTTTGCGAATTCCGCATTAGAAATGCCCACTATGGTCGCAATTTCTGTTCATTTGTCTTGAAACGTTGATAAGTTGCATGTTCATAAAATGTTTTTGGATACCAGATTTCATCATAATCACAAAAATTCTTCTTAGTGCTACGGATTTTTTGCAGAAGAGTGAATTTGTATGTCTATTCTAATGTTAAAATATTCGTATATAAAGCAAAGTTATTAAATACCTACAAATATTTATTCAAACATCAATTTAATATATTCTAATTAGTCATATATTCACAATAATTATCATTACTATTGAAGAATATTGTATAATTTTGTAGCAGACTTAATATACACAATATAAATTGCATATTTAAGAAATAATAAAATTTGAGTGTATAATTTGAGTTTAAGATTTTATGTTAAATATATAGCTTAGTACGAAACAAAATCGGTACCTATTTAATAACAAAATCACATTTCCCAATTATTAGATTTTTTAAAATATGTCATTGTCAGATAATTGTGTATTTGTGGAAAACATAATTAAAATACCTTAAAAGAAAAAGTAAATTTAATGTTATATGCAATACCAATGTGTTTTCTAAGCACTTTCCTTACAAAAATCTCTCTTTTATTGATTGATAAATCAACTCTGCAATAATATAATTTGCTTATACTGGTTTGTCTGATAAGTGGATAAAATGTCAATAACGTATTTTTTTATAATTCTTTTTTAAAAAAAATATGTGATAAAAAATATTATACTTTGTATTATAATTTTTATTATATATTATTTATTACTTCAAATTTTTTTATTGGCATTATTTGAATAAAATTTAATATAAATTTGAATAAAACTTGAAGTAATGATTATTAGTATAATTAATATTCTCCTAATGATACAACTAAATTCTGTATAATGCTTCCATATTTTTTGAATGCATTTTTTCGTTATAAATATACATTGCATAGTTAAATTTTAAAAAAAGAAACTTTTAAGTTAATTAAACCTACTATGGTGATATTTTTGTAATTAAAATATGCAATTAAATTAATTATTGAGTTTCATCATTATTTGTTTCGGTATTTTCATATAGTTCTTTATATGAAATTTTAACTTACAATGTATTCTTAATGAATGTATTAATTAAAAAAAATTCAAGATTGCCATAACATCATTTTATAAATTCTGTTCTTATTAAAACAAATTTTAAAAATGTGTTTCAAACAATATTCTGCAGCATACATTTTGAACATGTTCTTTTCTATAAGCATCAAAATTTCTTAATGAATTCCTTTATAAGAAAAAGCTGTCTTAGATATTATGTACTATATCCTAGATATTAGGTACTAGATCCTTGGCAGCTGCCTCCTATTATAGAGATCAAAAGAAACTTCGATGTTATTAGTATATGACTTGACCACAAAAGTATCTTATTCCATCATCCAATTTATTGGAGTTAAAGACATTATTACAAAAATTTTCTTCTTCAGTACCAGCTATTTTAGTGATAATGGGAAAGACATGACTTGGTTAATTACCTAAAAGGATTATAATTAGCATCTTACCAAAGAAAATGTGTCCCGCATCAAAGAACATTTTCCTGAAGCACACAGTAATCATTAGTGGCTAATAAATAATTGATGTGAAGAAAGAAAAATATTTGTTACATGATTCCGGAGAAAGCTTTCATATTCTGAGTTTCAACATCATTATTAAACAAACTTCGAAAGACATATTTTAATATTTATGGATCAAATTTCAATCACATAAATTTTATAAAGTGCAATTTTTTTACACAGTCTGTGTGTAACATGTAAAAGTATTCCTGTTATAATGAAAATATATTTTTATAATTAGTCCTGAACTCCTTAAAAGCAAATAACTAATTTATTTGGAGATTTCTACAATTTGTGTAAACTTTTCTTCTGATATAAATCATACAAATGAGACTTAATATATTTATTTCATTACACAGTTTTGTTTCTATTTACATTAATGCATTTTAATTTAGTGATTTAATTTTTGTAGACTGTCTATATTATGCTGTATCAATTATATAGGTTTACATAATTTATAAATAATCCATATATTTAATTACTGTTTTTCATTTTTCTCAGTTATTTCTTAATATAATATGTTAGCATAAATATGAGAAAAACATTTTTCAGTATATTGAAAGTTGTTTTCTTAGAAATCGCATTGAACAAATATAAAATTTACTGAGGCATTGAAAGTTGAAATACATTTATCAAAATATGACTGATTTAATTATGAATTGTGTATCGTGAAATAATTCTAATATGAAATTGCGTTGTTTTCGGTTAAGACTGCATTTAATAAAATTGTGTGTTTTTCTGTTAAGATTGCATTTAAAGCGTGCAGTTGGGAATAAAATATTTATCAACATTGTACAATTCTAAATCTAAAAATAAAATAAAAATAATTTTTGATTCATGCATGTTATCTATTTTTTCAAATTATTCAAAGATAAAAACTCCAAAAATTAATATTAAAAATCCTGAATCACAACTTGACAATAATTCTAGAATATATCGTTATGCATTTTCCAACAGTTGTAAAATTCATAAAACATAACGCATATATGAAAATTCGAATTCAAACCTTTCAAGAAAATTAAGTTAAAAGAATCACCAGTTTTAATTGGGATAAATCTACACCATAGATGTTCCCTTAAAATTTAATTGAAAATAAAAATTTTTCAATCAAATTGAAATTTTTCTGACTTTAAATTTCTCATTAATTAGTATTTTGTAATAGTGTAAATATTGTGCTCCATATTTGTTACACAAATTAAGATTTTTCATTTTATTTTTAATTAATTAGATGAATAATTTCAATATTTTAAAATAAGCACTGGAAGATATTTATAAATCAAAAGTCAGAACTCATCTATATCTTTAAAAAATAATTTTAAATATTTTTTAGGGCATATGTTTTGGAATAAAAACATTATAATTAATGTAATGTTTTTATTCCAAAATATAAGCGAGAGTAGATAATTTGTGCATTACGATAAATTTTTATACATTTTCTATTCATTTTAAGTTTATCGTAATTAATGGTACGATGTTTTCAAGCTGTATTATTCCGAGACTGATTCGAGCTACAACAAACAGGTTACGTATGTTATGTTTCGGCTTTCTGCATCCAAATCATGTAGGCAGTTAGTGCGACTAAAAATTTTTAAGATTTAGTACTGTGTTTCTTGTATAAAAATTAGTATATGAACAATAATTAATTTGCAATTAATTTTAACTACTATTTTTACCTATATTCAAATGCATACCTTGCATACATACATTGATTAAGGCTACGAAATCGTTGAGAACTGTAAAACCTTGAAGAAGATAAAGCAAATCGAATTGAGTTATTTTTAACTATATAATAGGAAATGAAGGGTTTCCGTACAGCGAGGGGAAAATTCCATAATATTTTAGATCTCTATAAGCAATACGATTATTATACCGTTTAATAGTTCTTTCGCTTTGATGCTCTAAAATATTTTTGTATGATAATTTTTACTTGATAAAACTACAGAAAAGATATTTCTTGTTTGCATATATTAAATACTTCATTAAACATTTCGTCTAGGTTAATTAAGAAAAAGGTACATTTTTATTCACTCTTCATTGAAAATTTAAATTAATAATGCATATTTGCTATCAAATAATCATTCAAATTTTCTAATACTTTGAAATTGAATCAGTTATCATGTTTCATACTACCATGTGAATTAGTACTGAGACTGTTTGACCCTTCATTCATGAAATTATTTTGTGAAATAGACATTTTAGTCTAAATTTAGATTGTTTAATTTTGCTTATAAAAGAGGTCCATGGCCAAAAGCTGAACACCTCAAACATATAAAAAAATTGAATCGGTTTACTTACTTTCGACATATTTTTAATTTTGTAAAGTTTCTAATTTTATTCACTCCACTTATAAATAAACTCAACTTCGGTAGGATTATAACGACTTTATAAATAGTTTGCCATATTCTTAAAAAAGATTAACTACATCACATTAATTACATTTGTTCAAAAATTTATCAACCATTAAATGACAATTTATGATTGATTGATGAATTTCAAATTAAATAAAATCTATTTTTTATATTTTTATATATATAATATTATATTTAAATTGTTCAACTTGTAATAATGGTAAATATATTAATGAATCTATAACTATTCAAAATACTTATACTTATATTCAACACACGCAATCAAACTTTTTATAACTAAAGTCAAAGATTTTATTTAATCAATAATTTCTCACACTGTAAAGCAAGCCAAATTGTCAATATAAAAACTGCTTTGCTATAGGTTGTGTATGATAGAAAGATTCACTATCATCTCAAAGTTAAAAATTAATTAGAGCTCAAAATGTTTCATAATATTTACATAAAGCTAAACTAAATACTGACGTTATACAATTGCGAACAAACTTGTAAAAGTCTAAGAAAATACTTTCGCTGGAGCTTTATATTTGTTAATCAGTACTAGTTTGATTACAATATGGAAGATAAGTGGAAGTAAAGGGAAATATAAGCTTACCTAAACCTTTAAATGAGACAATTTTTATCTATTAAGTCTAATTATAGTTAAGGATATATGTGCTTTCAAAACTGCCCGAACCATTAATTACTTCAATTTTTTCTCATTACATTTCTGGAAATATATATGTATATATATATATCTCCAGATTATGTATATAT
>JAPDSC010130651.1:0-10488 GCA_026290005.1 Latrodectus geometricus | reverse complement strand
TCATGCATATATATATATATGCATGATTCACTTAATTCATAATAATCACAAAAATTTTTGAAAATAAAAAATATAATCCAGAAAGAAGTATCACAAAAATATTTATTAGTGAGCATATTGCAAAACATAATAACTAAAATATTTTTGCAGAAAACATATTGCTAAATACAATAATTATTAAGGGAACAAAATTAATTTATCAAAAGCATATACAAAAACCTTCTTTCTGAATGGATTTATAGAAATATACATTAAAGATAGACTGTGCTAATTTAGCTTTAAACTAATTATAGTTACAGAAAAAATACATGTATAGGTTAAAAATCTAGTATAGATGAATTTCCCAAATTATCTTTTCAAGATTATGGAAGTAATATGCTTTATTAGGTACTCTGTTTAATTAGGCCAGAAAACATTTTGATGTTGTATATATCAGTACATCCTATGAGAGAAGAATGCTATAATTTTTTTATGAATATGATGTCCCAGCAAAGACCATTATTCATCAATCTGATGAGGAAAAATTTTAATTTGCCATATTATATCGAAATGGTTTTATATACTCAACAAATATTAACTGACTTCTTAATGAAGTTGAGTAAGTTAAATGCATTATAGCACACATTTATGTGGAACATAATTGAAAGAAATCTAAATATAACTCCTTAACACTTTTGATACTTGTTTAATTAATAATACAACTTTATTTTACGAATGATAATGTTGCTAGCTTATGAATTATATTCGTATTTGAACTTTTATTATAGACAGATAAAGTACGTTGAAAGGCTTCTTTTTTTTTAAACAAAAATTGCTACATATTTGAGTATATTCAAATCGTGACAATGAGGTTATTTTTAAAAACTATTTAGTAATTAGAAGAGGCATATAATATTTCTTTGGTAGATGTAAATACAAAGTATAATAAAAGCATCTTTCTGAAATTAATTTATAAGTTTATGCGAAAAACATTAAACATATTATATTAAGAATCAAGAAATCTGAATTTTCAATTTGGTTACTTAAAATAAAAACATTAGATTAGTTTAAAATAGAACGAAAATTTCAATGCAATTTTATAAATATAATAATTAGTTATGTTAGCAATTAACTTTCACAAAATAGTTTTTGGTTGCCTCGTTTACTTACAAACTTATGCAAAAGAAAGAAATAACAATTTACACAAATTTTAATTGAAATCATACTAAATATTATATAATTTAATGCTATATTTATCGGTATTTGATATAAATTTACTTGACTTATTTCATCATTATTAATTAGAATATACTAAATGATTATTTAGTCTGATAAAAATTGACCGTAAAATTATATATATGCTAATTAAGTTCAATATATTTTTCTTTTAAGAATAAATAACTCATTTTCTCAAATTTATGCTGACTTTAAATTGTTAACATTAATTTTTTCAAGTCAACATTAAAATACGGTATACCTTTGTAATGAGGGGATATAAAAATTTTACGAATGAAAAAAATGAAAATATTTTAAAAACGTTATAAAAATAAAATCAATGAAAAAATTTCATTATTTTACTGATACAAAAATCTTAGGAGGAACTACAAATTTGATAAACTTATAGAAAATAAACCTATTTTTCTCGATAGAAGTGTTGTTTATTGAAAACATTACTACTTGATTTTAAAGTTGAAAAATAATAAAAACATTTTTGCATGCAGCTTGAATAATTATGCACTATAATGTAACATAAAAGACTCTTGATGAAACTCTTCTGGGAATTTAATAGTCACTCTATGGTAATTGGAAAGCTGCTGATCAAATACTGTCAAGCTAATTAGACTGAGTAGATTTAATATAAAGAGTTTAATATTCTTTCATCGTTATAATGTACTAAACAAAAAAGACGAGATTCAGTAGTTTAGGTTTGAATGGCAAGTTTAAAATTAATATAATATTAGAGGACATTGCTAGTATTCATGATTTCTTGATGGTGAAAGCAAGCAATTGAAAATGTAATAAAAAAAAAAAAAAAAAAAAAAAACCCACTAATTTTAAGCAAACTACCTAAAACAAATGAAGAGTAACATTAAAAATTGATCTACCTTAAAATAAAATTAAAATGTAGAAAATATTACCACTTTTGCATGTAAAATTTAATAACATTTTTTTTTACATAAAATGAAAATTTTTTTAAAAAAAACTTGCTAACAAATAAATAGTATATCATTGGTAAAAAATTGATTTTGCAATTTTATACAAAAAATTGGCATATATTTATTAAAATATAGATTATTATATCGAAGCTCAATAACTTTTTAACTTTAAAAATTTATAAATGAGCTGTTTAAAATAATACCATCAAACGTACCTTATTTTAAATAAAAAATTTAGCATAAATCTAATTTACTAGTCTAAATATATTTTTCATAAGATAGGAAATTTTTAATATTTTTAAATTTAATTTTGTAAAATTCAGAATTTTACAAAATTTCCCAATCTTTACTGCAATATTCAGTATAACTTCTTATTGATTTTTATAATAGTATATAATATTTATCTGTAGTATATAAATAAACATAAATATTTAATTTCAAAGCTTGTGAGAAATTCACAAAGGACTGTTAATAAATTAAAAAGCATAGTCAACACTCATTTTTATCTGCGTCCAAACTCAAGTTTTGTGAAGATATAAATAAAATATCAGTAAAAACTCTTCTGTTGCTAATAGAATTATTGTAATATTTTCAGACTGGTCTTTACATATTATATACTACGATAAATTCTTTCATATTTATCTTAAAATTTAAATGGATCTTTTTTTTTATATCATTAATGTTCATATTTTCTTCTATATCTTGACGTACATTTTACCTAGACGGTTTTGGAATTTTAGGACAATAAATGCAAATGTGCGTGATTCTGCGTTATGACGAAAGACAGATGAATGTGAGAATGTTTCCTCCAATAATAAACTATTGGGCATTTTAATAATGAAACTGAGAGATGATGACATAGATTCATTCTACACAAAATTAACGTGACGTGATGTTTATATATGCCGTTTGTTGTCAAGAGCAACTCTGATGGTTTTTGTCAAACACAAAATGCACATGTTATTGCTGAGGAAAGATTGCTGACTTAATATGATCAGTATTTTTTTAAACTTTTTTATGAAGCATAAAATGATATTCTTACGAGCTGTGGTAAAAAGAACACGAAATCACTTTAAATTGGAGATCAAGAATTTTAATAGGACCAATCAGCCTGACCACAATAAGATGATATAATGGAATCAGTGATAGCTGAATAATTGATTTATGAAGCAATTTTAAGTTGCAGGGATATTTCAAACTCTAAAATGTACTTTTTAAACAATAAAATAATTTTAATTAATAAAACCAACCTTTTTTTGACGAATTCATGTTGATACGACTTCGAACTCCATGATATGAGTATGACAGAATCTTTCTCACAATTCACCATTAAAACAGTTTCTGAAAATAATATTTAATTACAACATATATGATATTATGATGTTAGTGAATAGCCTTATTGATAACATGGCTTTACATTTTCAAACCTTTTTTGTATATTTATTTATGTGAATACCAATTTTGGTAAATGCCTGCTAATATATATATTTTCATAAGCCACTTAACTCATTTTATGTTTTTAATTTAGTAAATTATTAACAATCCTTACATTTATAAATTTGTATTTCATAAAACAATGAGTGATCAAAATTTTTTGTTCACATACCGCTATTATTGTTTCCAGACAGGAAATTTTCACAGATACATATATTTATTTACATGTTGTTAAAATGATACTCAGAAAACAAGCAAACATCCACATTGATAGATGTGCATTCAGAAAACAAAAGGGGAGTATCCATCATTCGTAATTCGACATCGGCTGAGATCAAATTGGGGACTTTTCCTTTCGAAGATCATGGCGCTATCATTATAGTAGATTAAGGTGTGTGACAACGTATTTAACATTTTGTAGTAATCAACAATTAACTGTCGAAGACGTAAGTTAACCCTATCACAAGCAAAGTATGTGTTATTAACATAATAGGCTTATTTTATTTCACAAGAGGGTATATCTAGAAAATTCACAATTCTCTCAATAACAAATGTGTATGCAGAAAGTAGAATCTCTCGTTATTCAACATTGACAGGGCTCAAACCCAGGACTTTCCACTTCAAAGACGAATGTCTTATCACTAAGCCACGCGAGGAGGTCTGAAATATGACATGATATAGAGGATAGTTGAAAGCTAAAAGCTATAGTAAGTTAAGAAGATGAGTGAGTTTAATCACAATCAATGACTTGAAAGTTAACCCACTAATAAAAAAAACCCAGAAAACTTAGTTATTAACGCAATAGCAATATTTCATGCCACTGGAAATAAAACATGGAAAACTTTCAATCAATCATTCGAACAGGTGTATATGCAGAAATTAAAAATGTAACATGGACCTCTTGTTTTCTGTGATCAAATCTACACAGAAGCAATGCATTATCAATGAAAATATAATGTTATCCATACAATGTGTTATATAAATAACACATTTTTATAATCGATGATAATAACACAATATAAAAGAAGCTCCTGCATAACATCTTCCATGTTGTGCTATATCAGGCGAAACTTGCTCAGATTTTATAAAAGGGATTTTAATATATTTAAGCTATAATGATTTCATTAAGAATGTGTATTACACCTTTATATATGATTAAGAAATTTAAATTTGTCTTACAAATTATCATAGTTACATAAAATTTTAGTATTGTACATAAATTAACAGAAGATAAACTCTTGCATTTTTAACCATTAAATTTTTGAAAGCCATTTCATAAATATGAAAGTATTTACTCCCACCAGAAATTTTCTACATTTTTTTCGTTCGTCGTGCAGATAATTAATCAGGTTTGCAACTAATTAAGACTACTGTAGACATGAGTAAAAGTTGCAATTAATTAGAACTGTACGAGTATTCAGTAATTTCAGCTAAGTTTCTTACGAAGAGAAACTTCTAGTTCTATTTTCTAAGATCTTAAATGTTTCAATATTTTAAAATCGCAATAAAAAGCTTAAAAACTTATTTTTGGAAAAATAAGAGTTTTAATGAACAAGTGAGAAATAACACTAGCATTATAAATTTTAATTGAAAATGCTATCTGGTTTGTTTTTAATTTACATGCGTTTGCCAATTAGATTATGTAAAAGTAATTGTGATTCCTTCATTTGAAATTTTTGGAAATCAAATATTTGTTTTTAGAGACAGTAAAACATGTGACCAGAAATTCAGTACTGGCAGTTTAGTAAAGAAAGTAAATTTGTTCTAAAATAATGTACTAAAACTATATCTAGGTTAAAATGGGATTGTTTAAATTCTCTATTGTCGGATATAAGAATAAAATCAGAATAAAACTAGAAAAAAATACTAAAGTTTGAAGAAATTTAAAAAGTTTTTAAAAGCAATTTACTTCAGAAAGTGGATCAAAATAATACTACTTTAACTCAAATTACAAAGATCAAAAAATCTGTTTAAAGCATTAAAATATAATTTTCAGAGAATTATTTATTCAGAGCTTATTTTTTGTGATAATAATGTTAAATAGGTCATTTATTAAAAATTGTTAAATGACATTTAATGCATAGAAGTATTTTACATGAAATTAACAAATAAAACAAGTTACTTAAAAATATTCATGTACTTAAACATGCAATCAATTCATGCAACATTTGATATGAGCAATATGCTTAAATATCGGAATGAATAATTTGTATGCATTTAAACAATCATAAGGCAGATAGAAAGAAGAATTTCAGAATAAAAATACGATGTACGTGATCAACTATAAAATTATTTATTCTCATTAACTTTGTCATTTATTGTGTAATTAGAAACATGAAACACTAAGAAAGCTAATTTTAAGGTGGCAGAAATAACTCATGATGATTTATTCAAAAACATCCGACAGCAGGGAATGGCACCAGACATACACATTACTTTGCACTTGATTATAATTAAAAAAATAATAATAAATAAATAACGATTTTCCAGGAAGACCAGTTAATGACTTACGTTCATCCACCTCAAGCAACTATACCCTGCAAACATATTTCATACAGACTTAAACAAGTCATTTATTTAATAGGAAAAAAAGTATAACCGGTTATCTATTGGGCGAGGCGTGAATATTGCATGTCAATTTGCCCTGTACTCATGCGCATATGCGTTTCAGTCTGGTTGTGGGGAGCGGCAAATTGGGTTCATTACGTATGCAATTGCGTGTAGGTGAGTACAACCTTCCGAAAAGATTAAAAAAAAAAAAAAACTCTCGCAAAACCGGTTTCATCAGGTTTTGAATCGTAAATCATTGTTTCTTTTTTTTTTTTTCCTAGCAGGGAATCGGAGCTTTTCAATGGAGTTATAGAAAAAGCACATCCGGGATGATGGGAAAATGCGCGCATGCGTACGTACACCCTCACGGAGAACTCTATTCAGACACACGGAATATGTTCAAACATTGGAATGGTAAAAGGTCAATTAAGTCTGGTGCCAGAATAAGTAAATAAAAAGCAGGTACGCAAAGACTAAGATGTAAAAGAGAATAAAAAAGTTTAGCCTCTTTAGAGCTTTTCTGAAGTTTAATACAGATTGAGTTTCGTTCTCCATATCATAAAACAGTTCTTCTTCCTCCTCATCTTGAAGGTAACAACTGGGTGCAGTGACGAGCCAATCATCCAGTGTTTTTATGATAGACCATTGAAAAGAAAATTACATTTTATTTGCTATTTATTTATGAATGACTCAGAACATTCTTTCATCTACACTTGCCATTAGAATAGATGATGTGATTTGGGTCATAAGTGTGCTCTGACATCTTGATAAATAATATGGTTGTTGCTCCAGGAGCGACATTTATTAACTACTCAATTCAAAAGTATGTTCCTCATAAGGAAGAACGATTAAGCTAGATTTCTCAATATTATACATCTACGCCAAATGAAAGTTAACTTCAAGTAGGAAGTGAAGGAATTACCAAGACAATTTTGAGTGGAAATCCTATCAAACATGAATTGTAAAAAATATTTTAATTAAAATTGTTTATAATTATATTAAGAAAATTATAAAAAGTTTTTCATTTGAAACATTGTTTTTTCTTTCTTGCACTTTTTGAACAACAATAAAGAGCAAAAAACATTTATGCATACACACGTATTGAATTTTACTACGAATTTAATATAAATTATTGCATTGCATTTTATGCTAGAACATTCCTTATTTTAATATTATATTATTTGAAAAGATCCATTGAGTTCAGTGAAAATTAATTTCAGAAATTATATTTGCTAGCTTAATCTGTTACAAAAATTGCAAATATTCTTTTATATACAAATAAATTTTTTTACCCAGAATGCCATTATAATTTAGTTTTGGAAAATTCTATTTTTTTATTCTTTACCAATTTATTTATTCATCAGAAAGTTTTTTAACTCTAACATATTTTATAGATTTGTAATACTTTAGATATTTTTTCCTATTGCTTAGACTCCAAAAATTAAAGTAAAAGTCTTCATAAAATTGATATTAAAACTCTATTTAAAAGCTCATTGGTAAAGTATGTACGTGTTGCTTATGTTATGTAAGGTTATAAAAGATTAGAAATAATTAGGTTAGAAAAGAGTTTTTAAAGAGTTATTAAAGAAGACATCATAGTTTACACATGCACATAAGAGTTATTAAGGGGTTAATGTTAGAATAAGGTCCACTTTATAATTACTCTATTTTCCTTAAAAGGCATGCTTTTTAACTATAAAATTAAAACTATAAAATGATAGCATTAATGAGACTGCATTTTTGATTCCATATTAATTCAAATTGAATACCCTGGAATTTTAAAATAAATTTTTTTATTAACAATATTATAAATTTGTGCTTTTTAAATATTTTCTATAGGGAAATGATTTTTAGACTTCAATATGAAAGAATAAATAACACAAAAATAAAATTAAAAATGTAGTAATGATAAATTTGTCTAAGTGATTTCACGAAAATAAAATATAGTTTTTTCCTCTAACTTCATAATTTGCTAGTACTTTTGTTAAGTAATCCACTTTTTTACCACACAATGAATTTAATAAAGACATTTGCTCAGAAAATTGAGATTAATTTTTTATTTCATCCATAATAAAAATACATTTGTAAATAGTAAGCTTTATTGGATGATAAGAGTAATTATACATTTTGAATTTAAATTACTAAAACAATCCTATTGTATTATGATTGCTCAAAATGAATACAAGATATTATTCAAAAATTTCATTTACAAAATTAAATTTAACTTTATAAGTTTCATCTTAATATTTTTAAAAAGTTGAAAGCGAAATGAAGAAAATTCCGGAGAAAAATGACAACATTACTGTAAAGAAAATATTAATATTTTAGAGTAACTTTTTTCAATTTTCTAGTTTAATGCATTAACATGTTAAGATTCCTTAGAAGAAATTCCGAATAAATTAAAATATTAGTCATGCATCTAATTAATTAATGTAATATCAGTTTTCGTTATTTGGAATTTTTTTGTAAGATTCTTATGTACTTTATGTGCAAAAAAAAAGTTAATATAATATTTTTTTCATAATATGGGAGCAATGAAAAACCAGGCTTTGCAAGACTTAATGATCTACGTACTATGAACATTATATTATGTACATATGAACTATGAACAAAACGTAAGTATAATATGATCTATATTTATGAATAATAAGGCTAAAAACTTTAAACAACTTTTATTCCTTACTTTAAAGAATTTTCTCATAAATTTAATTATATATGTAATATTTAAAATTAATTCACAATTAATGTTTGTGAGTAAAGTCTTATCTTCTATTAATAAAAGATACCATATTTAATATTGTTATTCAATTTTGGATGTCTTAATAGAATGTGAGACAACTTATTGAATATTTGATATTTTGGCACTTCTTGATTTAACTCATTTTATTTGTATTATAAAATATTGAATTCTAATGATAAAGTTAAGATGTATAAACCAACAAATAATTTTTTGTTATTTTATAAAATCATGTTAGTTTTATCTTACTTCACACCCAAAAATTGTGTATGGCTTTTAAATCTTAGAATTCTACAATAGTTTTTTTGCAATACGAAACTCAAAAAGGTTTACCATTGTTAATATCAACAAAGAGAAAAGTAAATAAAATAATGATATTTTGTGCTTTAGGTGTATTAATTAAGCCTTCTTGATAAGCCTAATGAAATGTTATATATTTACGAAGATATTTCCTAAAAAGATATTGCCTTATAAGTTATAAAAAATAACTTTTCACAAGAACTTATTTTTCTAGCGTTATATTTAAGAATTTTTCAAACATAATATCAGATTTCAAGTTAAATTGAGATTAAAAAATTCAGAAATTATGTGATAATTATAATAATTTAAATATGCTGAAACGTTTAATTCAAGATTAATATTAAAAAGCCAGAATATTAACAAAATTCATTATAAAGCAGAAAAAAATAAATCAGAATAAGCCTATTTAAGATGCACTTAATTCAAATTTGAATATTTTAGATAAAAATTTTATATAATTTCTTATAGACACAATTGATTATTTCTAAGAATAAAATTTACATCTTAAAACTTACAATTCCAAGCAATTGTAACACCATAATCCATAATAAGTGCTTAACTATTCGAAAAAACTATCATTTTTTGTCTGTATTATAATATTTTATAAACTGTTTGAACAGTCAATGACAGATTACCTGAAAAATATCAGTTAATCTCTAGTTTAACCTGACTACTGAACACGTGGTTTGCCAAAACAATACACCAGGGTTCAATAAAACAGTGAACTTGAAATTCTTTTTCATTATTAGAGTTTTTGAAAAATGTAATATATTTTAGAAAGCATTCAAGTGAGAGATTCTAAAGTGGCTTTATGTGTCCGTTTACATCATAAATAAACATAATTGAGTTCTTTTCTATTACATTCATTTAAAACAATTCAGACACTGATTAATCATTAACAAAGGTATTTAACTCTAAAAAAGCAATATTTTTGAAGTATAAGTCAATATTGGTAATGCAACTACTTTGAGGAACCGTACTTTTAATCTAGAAAATAGTAAAACAGGATGAAAGAGATGTGTTTTACAAGGAAGAGCAGACTTCAGACTAAGCTAAATAACTATAGAATTAGCGACAAAAACATAAAAATATATTAAATTAAATTTATATTGCTTCAATAATGATAACTAGCACATTTTTTTAAGCATTTTGAAAAGTCATTCACATATATTCATCAAAGAAGAATCCTACAGTAAACATCAACAGACAGATAGATAATCAATAAATATCTAAGAGGATGATAAGTTAAGAACTAACCAAGTTTGAGTATTTCTCTTATCATTAAGAAATATGACCATCATGTTAGTATACAAGTGATTCCTAATCCAATTT
>JAPDSC010130650.1:0-18123 GCA_026290005.1 Latrodectus geometricus | reverse complement strand
GCAAATAGTCATGTCCAATAAGCAAACGAAAGCAGACAACTCCACCAGATTGGAACAAAGAACTGAGGATTTTAGTACTTTTGTTCAGCCAGATACTTTAACTCTTACCCAGAGCTGGCATCACTGTACAAGGAAGCTCTATCATTTTTTTTTTAATTTACTGTAAGTAATTCTTTTGATGTCATGCAAAGACAGAGGAAGTATTTCATTGTTATCTAATAATTAATAATAATAATAGTAATAATTTGTTTAAGACATGTTGAATAGTGATAACTGTGCAGGGGTTATCAGAAAACTATCAAAGGCTTTCGATAGGCATATAGCATTTTATTCAAGTATTGAAATTACATAAACAGAAAAACCTCCCAAATAATAATTCTACTGAAACCAGAAATACAACATTTATTTCAAATGTTCATTACTTTTCTTGGGTCAAGCCTTCGAGTTTTCACTTTGATGAACATCATGTCCTGACTCGTCGTGACTACAAGACCACGATGAGCCAGGATATGATGATATGCAGCTTCAGCGATCTAGGACAAAATCATCTTTGTTGAAATCTATATCATAGTTACATCACCCATTCAGTTAACTCCATGCCCTAGCAAAAATACGATAGCATTTCATTCAGAAGTGATTTTACAACTTATTAAAGAACATATCCTTTTTAATGCATTAATGAGACATGCTTTGTTAAATATTTACGTCATCATTTCATTTATTCAAACAACAATATGAGCAAATATATTAGCATACTAAACGCCCAATATCTAAATTTTAAAAAAAAATCCTTAGTTCCTTAATAAAAAATTATTTCAATACAAAAAAATAAAAAAGAAACTTTAAATTGATTAAAAAATTATAAATAAATTTATAAAAGTGCATGCTTTTTTACTTGTCACGTAATAAATGTGCTCACGTCTTAACTTCTGAACGCATAAATTGTTCAAATATATATGCTTTTTTCATAATTTTATGGATAATCCAGGACAGCTCCGCTTTCTTTTGCAGATAATTGAGTATCCATTGTAAATCATTCTTAGAGTATAATTTAAATGAATATTTAACATTTCATGCCAGTTCTATTTCGATACAACTCTTTCATTTTTAACATTTATTTAATGCATTAATTTTTTTAAATAATATTCTTTCAATGTTTTTCAATAACATATAAAGAACTTTTATTTTATCATAGAGTTTGTAATAATTAAATTTGAAAATTATTTTTCGCTTAATGTTATACGCAAGAGATCGAAAACACGGTGACATCCGGAAGAATTTTAAAACTTTCTACAATTTACCATTGAAATTATTATCATATGTGTGCTGAGAAAATTTAGCGCTAATTTTTATGAATTACAATATGTGAAATAATGGTATTTTAAAGTAACACAGTAATTTTTTTTTCGAAAATTGTTTTTAAACTGTGCGGGATTTATTAAAAACACACATATACATTCACTTTCTAATTTCATTTTTTAAATTGCACAAACATTAGTTAAATTTTTATGAATAAATAAATTACTATTTGTTAAATTTTCGAAAATATCAGATATGTTTACTACATTGAGGAAATAATTCAATTTAAGACATTATGTTGATATCTTAAGAAAAAGATTTCGTAGGGCACTCTTAATGGAGCATTTTGCCTTTGAGGAATTCCTTGAATGGAGTAGAGGTTTCTGTGGCTTACAGAAAGTTACTTTTGGAAATTTTGTTTGATACATAATTTATTTGTGCTCTAAATAAAGTTGTAACTTTTTCCGACACTGTATTAAAAGACAATTTATTTTACCAATTACAAGTATTTTACAATTCACTGAGAGAAAACTTGGACAGTTACGTCAGAAGATAGCAAAAACATGGATAGTAGCCAGTATTTGGTAAACGTAAATTAATATAAATGGAATAAATCTAATGCTAAGTGTTCTTCGAATTTTGAATTGTAATTTTAACTTTTCAAGAGGAAAATATTTTTGAAAATAACTTTTAGTTCCATTAATATAAACGATATAATCTCTCAATCTAATTCACTTAACAATTACTTCCTAAGCAATTTATCAATATCTACGTTGAAAATTATATTATCAAAATGGATAATCTAATTTCAGAATCTGCGCTTGTTATTTACCATGACCAAAAATTCCTATTTTCGAACATTTACTGAAAATAATTTCCATTTCCAAAGAAGGCGATATTACTCTGCATAAGTTCGACACCTAAATCAGATACCGTGACACAGATACAACAGTTCACATTAACGAATTACATTTTAATTTTAGCATTGGGTCCAAGGATTCTATCGCCATTCACGCCCAGATAAATGAAAATAAACAACGCCAATATTAATTCGCTACACAAACAAGGCTTCTCATTTTACGAGCGTAATTTATCAGCAGGTGCATTCCATCAGAGTTTTCACACGGATTCTCGCTGTATTTAATTAACACTTCTTCCTGATAAGAATCAGAAAGACGCCACGGCGGGATACTTGGCTACTTACACCTTATCGTCAAATCCTCATTGTAAGGCAATTATTATCTTTCGATTATGAGGACTACTATTTCGCCTGCACATCACGAAGCTTTATTTCGCCACTTCTCGAAGAGCTGTCGTGATTGCCTTCATTCCAAGGGTGATAAAATCTATCTTTGAAACCATATTTATTTTCTCATCCATAATTCTGTTGAAATTTCGAAATTAATATGTAGGAAAAATGCGGAAAATAATTCCAGAGTGTGCCTTACTTCTTGGTGAACAGTTATTGTAATTATAGAATATAATAAAAACTAATTATCTCTTTATTACATTAGAAATAATACTAAAGTTTAACATATAATTTTATTAACCATTAAGTGGTTGTTTCTTTCGTTACAGTTGAGATCATGTGTACGGCACTTTATTTTACTTATGATTGGTCTGTGAGTTCAACAAATAATCGTTTTCACCAATAATGTTGAATATGCAATTTTGTCCACCCATCCATAACAAGTCAATGTGTCAGTGGGATTAGCTCTTCAGGGAGCAGTTGGAAAGAAAATGTTGGCCAATATCTTAGTGGGATGGATTATTTTATATATTATAGGAGATTTGTCTCTCTTGATACCGCTGTTAAAAAATAACTTATTAATCGTTAAGTAAAGATAAATTTATTTCATGTAGCATGTAAAGCACATTGAATATTAATATTTGATTGTTTATGCAATCAATAAATGAATCGTAGTCGTGTTTGTATCCATATATGATGCACAAAAATATATGTGAATATATTTTTGTGCATCATATACATTAATATTTTATAAGAAAAAAGACGGAATACAGGCTTATGAAAATTTTGTTTTTATTTCTCAGTATTTAAAAATAATGTCATGCTAATATATTTTTGTGAAAAACTTCGTAAGCACACAATATCAAATATTGGGTACATACTGTACCTCATGTACAGATAATCTAATATTTTAAAAATTATTCTGCAGTAACCAATCTTTTTCTAAAAATTTCCAATAGATTTTATGGAGCGTTACATTGATTGTTTCGAGATAGATAACCATGATTTCAAAACGATTTCCTATGAATTCCAGTATAGCGCATGTGGACACAAGTCATCTAACCATAGCTGAATAGTTTTGAAAACTTTGCATCATTTTTCGCTTGACGATTTGAATTCGAAAAGACTGAAGAAGATTTTCTCCGTAAAGCATTGATTATTCCAAGTACGCGAAAAACATGACATCGAGTGCGTCTCTGTCACTTGAACTCTTTGAAAATCAAAATTAAAAATAGTGTTGAAGTTCATTTTGTTTATGAACCGATTCCATATGTACAGACCAAAGCAACGGTTTGAGAAGCTATCTTCCATTGACTGGAGCTATTAACACCTTGACAATAGAACAGAAGAAAAAGCAAAATAAAAAAGACAAGACATCCACTTTATGGTTGGTTTAAATCGGCAAGGACAATTTAAATTTTTTTTTATTATAATTTTTTATAAATCTTCAATGAAAAGTTTCATGATAAATAAAGTAAACAAAGTTGGGATAATATAGTAAACAAAAAACATTTTTTTTTCGATAAATTTCTCATTTCTTTCATATTTTATTTATTATACACATGATATATGAATACACATGAGTAATTTATAAATATACATATAATCAAAAATATGTAATATTATTTATTGTCAAAAAAATATATAACACATGTGTATCTGTAAATTATATAAATTTGACAGTTTGTATTTGACAATAATAATATTATATATTTTTGACTATATTTGTATTTGTAAATTACACAAGAGTATTCATATATCATGTGTATAATAAATAAAAATAAAATAAATGATAAATTAAAAAAAAAAAAAACATTTTTATTAACAAGATATAGCGTCACCACACGCAATATCTTGTTTTAAAATGTTTTCTTCTTTCGTTGGCAACAACTTACTTAGTTTTGTTTATGTATATAATGTTTCGTTATTAAGTATTCCTGTGTGGTTTGTTTATGTACTTACTGATGTACTGTCTTCTGTAATTTGTGTTGTATGTAATAAATATTTAAAAATGATATACAGTATACTGGACCCCCCAGAAAAGGTCAATAAAATGTGAAATGTCAAAAATTCAAAAGATATAATTTCAAATTATTATTGTAACATGTAAGAAATTATTTGAAAGAAATAAAAAAAATCTGGAATTATTCCAAAAAAAAAACATTTAAAAATAATATTAACAAGAATAATTTAAAGTTCATATTTTTATGATCAAGATATACTTGGGGAACAGTCCCTCCGAAATATGAAAAGAAATCTTTGTAAAGAAAAAAGAATAAATGTAGTAATTGCTTAACAAAAGAAAACAGTAATTGAACAATTATTAGAAACACACAAAGAAGTTATCTAAATGTTTCACGCGTGCGCAAAGAAGCACAGTTAAAAATGCGATAATTTTATATCTTTAATAATCGAAATTTCTCTTAGTCTGGTGAGAAAAATTAAGTAAAATGCATTATAAACAGAAGCAATTATTATTTATTAAGACATAAAACCAGCTAAAAGAGGCATATTTGTTAAATAACCAAAATATTAAAATGTTTTATATAACATCAATGCAATATTGATTTAAAATTCGATTGAATTAAATGTAATTAAAATTGAAGAAAGAAAAAGGAGGTAACATACGCCAGAGATAGAAGAATCGCTGTCAACATCGGAGTAAAATGTGACATGTCGCCTGGGCAACTCCACGGAGGCAGGAAAAGATATTTCTTCAAGGTCAGCATGTCTGTCAAAATAAATAAAATATTCAAGTAAGGGATGGATATTATAAAAATATTAAAACAAAAATTAAATTGTGTGCGTAATATAATTTAAACGTTCAAATATATAATTCCCTTCTTCAAATTTAACGAACATTTCTGAAACATTCCTATTGAATTCATACTGTAAAAAAATCATTATATATCCTGAATATATTATTGATGATAGCCCGGTAATCAATCATTCATTTGACGCGAGGTTTTTAAATTACATTTTTCAAACCACCGAAATTAGCTGAAGGCATTTTTTTGAGAAATGTTTAGAATGAAAATTAGTGAAACTAGTTATTAATTTGAGTTTTACATACTGAGCACTTTGACGATAAATCCTAACATTTGAACTTTTTTTTTAAAGTGGTTCTGAAAAACTGAAATACTAGATAGTGCTTTGCACTTACATAATTTTAACACTGAATCATTAAATTATGATTTTAGACATACATGCTAATATTTTAAGCTATTATATTTGTATTCTTAATCACAAGAGAAACTGAGAATTTTGTGGTCCTTTCTTATGAAAATTAATTTGGAACTTTTATCTTAAGTAGAATGCAGATCTTTGTTTCTTTGTTAGAGAATATCAATAAAAACATCTTGAATATTTCAAGAGAGAGTTTCATTTTTTTAAACATAAAGTGGTTGTTTCTTCCCTTACAGTTGAGATCATATGTACGTCACTTTATTTTACCTATAATTGGTCTGTGAGTGAAACAAATAATCGTTTTCACCAATAATGTTGAATATTCAGTTTTGTCCACCCATCAAAAACAAGTCAATGTGTCAGTGGGATGAGCTCTTCAGTGAGCAGGTGGAATGAAAATGTTGGCCAATATTAGTGGGATGGGTTATTTTATATATTATTGGAGATTTGTCTCCCTTGATACTGATATTAAAAAATAAATATTTATTCGTCATTAAGTAAAAATAAATTTATTTCATGTAGCATGTAAAGCACATTCAATATTAATATTTGATTGTTTATGCAAGCAAAAAATAAATCATAACATCCACTTTATGGTTGGCTTAAATCGGCAAGGACGATTTAAATGGGCTTCATTATTATTTTTATTTATTTATTTATTTATTTATTTTTTTTTGTAATAACAATGTTCTTCATACATATATAATAAATATTGATACAAATATTTTATGGAAGCTTATTAGCGAAGAAAAAATGGTGCTTTCTTAATAAGTTATGAGGTCAGCTAATTTGGTTAAGAACTTTAATGGCAGCAGAAAAAAAACGCCACTTTCTTAGTGTACTTTACATATACACACAATCGATTGTAATTAGTATTCCAGTCGCAAAAGGCCAAAAAGTCACCAAATACACAAAATTTGTCAACAAATTTTCGTTTTGAGGGGTAAAAAATCACCAATGTCACGAAAGTACTATATAAAAAAGGTAAATATTAACGAAACAAAATTACTAGCTTATAATTAAACATCATTTACATTTCGAAAACGATGTCTGCGAATAAGATGCCCGGATGTAAAAATTTAGTTTATGTGGATCCTCGATTTTTGTGTATAAAGTGAATCGTGTCAATTCTAATGCAACTCGGTCATGGTAATAGTTTTAACGAAAAATGCAAGTTTTGCGTTCTTTTTATGTGATGTATAATTTTTTTATTATTCTATAATTTTAAATATATTTATTTTACATTGATATATCACAAAATAGAGCATTTAATAACATATCAAATGATCTTTAGTTTATTCAAGCATTCCTCATTAGCTACTTTTGTCGCTTTTGATCTATTTTCAATCTCAAAATTTTATGTCTATAAATTATTATATTTTTATTTTATGTGAATTATTTAATCCTTTAATTTGCGTTTTTGTATCATAATTACTAACACTTCTGCTAATAACCATGATTTATTTTAAGTTTATCACATACTTTATATAATCCAATAATTTAATGATTTTCGATAATTTGCTATTATAATTCATATAATATATTTATTTACTTAAACATGATATTTTAATTTTCCATTATAATCTTATAAGTAGAATATGTTTAATTCTCTGGCTGTATATCCCACAGTTTTCGCGAGTGATTTTCTTCCTTTATTGAAAGCACCCTGCCTTTTTCTCGTTTAACCAAATTACATACAGTATTAGTTTAGTTTAGGTTTTGACCAACAAATATTTGTAGTTATCCTCTTAATTGTGATATTTGAAGTAACTTTTATTATTATTTATTTATTTTTTTTGTCGAGTGCCAGCCAGGCTGACAGTATGGGGTGCACTGCTCCACTTTTCCAATTGAACCATAATTTGGTGTGGAATCCACGACTTTCTCCGTACACACATGCCATAGGTACCCGTTTATAGATAGGAAACCATTCGTACAAGGAAAGGACAAAGACATGGAGAGATAAAGTACATCCCTGCCGGAACCGGGATTCGAATCCAGTACCCGCCTATACGAAGTCAGGCATGTGAACCTCTAAACAGTGTGGGCGGTATTTGAAATAACTGATATACTTATTTATCACTGTAACTTCACTGTTTTTGCCGCCTTTTTCAAATCAGAAGTAGCTGATAGAAAACGTATTGTCTATAATAATAAAAGCAAGTGTAATGTGTCTGTCCGTTTGTCTGACCGAGCTCTCCAGCCAAATCTATCGCACGCAGGGACCTGGAATTTTTTACACGGAAGCACAAGGGGGCTGGCCACCAGACCTCGAAGCCCGATTTTCGATTTTTGAATTAGAAAAATTTTAAAAAAATTATTTATAAAACTTCTTCTCGAGATCGCTGCTCGCCGATAGCTGATTCCGGGGTTGTACCAGCTCCTTTTGAGAAACAATTCTGGCGACCATCTTTTGGAAAATTTTCCGTTTAAAATATTTAGGATATATTGTTCCTTTTTATCTACGGGGAATGTTGTGTGTGTGGGGGGAAGAGAGAGAGAGACAGTCTACATGTCCTACACTACTATTCCTGCGCTATTCACTTATCTGCATTTTCTAAATGCACGGGCAACGCCGGGCGGGTACAGCTAGTAGTATATATTTCTGGTAATTTATCAGATTCGGAAAGTGATTTTAGTTTCGATAGTGATATATTTTTTGTTCTCAATGCATAATGTATTTTTTAAGTTTTATATTTTATTTATTTATATAATAAATAACTATAGTTCAATTGAAATTTATTTAAAATAAATTTTGTGATACAATTTGAAATTGGTCTTTTTGACAGTTTAGTTTATCATGATAAAAGTCCATATAAAAATCATTTCTAGAAAGAAAAAAATGCATATTTCAATTCTTCAATATATAAATAAATAAATAAGTAAAAACAAATGCAACTTTTCAAGTGATTTCGGTCAGCAAATTAAGCAGCCAGGGTTAAAAATGTTGCTTTCTTCAGATGTTGCATTATTTACTGCTGTTTTCAACAGTTTTAATAACTTCAAAAATGGTTCCTCATGTATTATTCCTTTTTATCAATAATTTCAAATTCTTAATTATTTTATTATAATAAATTAATTTAAATTCTTAATTATTTTATTAATTATAATTATTTTATTTTATTATAATTAAATAATTATAATAATAATAAAAACTTATAGTTATAATAAAATAATTAAAATTAATGTTAAATACGCGTTTTATCATGTAGCTATAGGTTTATAAAATTAGAGCATCATCTCTTTTTCAACTATGTTTGTTAGCTTTCCAAAAATCTAATTACCTTTCACAACTTTAAGCTTTTCTTTTTTATCTAGGGAAAAAATATCGTGAAATTTTGCCAAATCAAAACGAAGGATTTTTTTTTTTTTTTTTTTTTTTTTGCCAAAATTTTTACCATTATTATGCAGATATTAAGTTTCATTATTTGGTTTTAAACGAATAACTTTATTTATCCAAAAAAAATGACAGAACTTATTTTAAGATGTATTTACAAACAAATTATTCTCTCTACAAATTAACAGATCAAATTTTGCGATTTAAATGAGTGATTTTATCACAATGTATGTATAAAGTGTGCATAGATGTGTAGTATATTTTCACGCATAAATTATTTATTAAACATTAATTATAACTGTAGAGTTGAAGATAATTAATGAATTGGAATTCATATGGTATATTTAAAATTGAAGAGTTTCTGAGTAACATTTAAATAACTTGCAATTCGATATCAAGAATCATTCTACTTATTTTTTGCATCATTTGCTATTAAAACGACTCTAAGGTAATCACGAAATATAAGAATCGCAAAATATTATCAATAAGTACAAATTAAAAAAAATATATATTATTGTACGTGATGCATCAAGTTCGATAAATTGAAACCCAATACTTATATGTATATTCTTCTATTCAGCACTTTTTTATTTATATAAACTTGTTGGGAGGGGACGGTAAACAATGCAGAATTATTTAAAATTTAGAGCCGCCCACCTGTCTCGTGGTCAACGTGCCTGACAGCGGATAAGGAGGTATTGGGTTCGAATCTCGGCTTGGGCATAGATGTACTTTCTCTTTCTCCTGTCTTTGTTCTTCCCTTATATGAATGGAGTCTGAATAGTTACCAACCCTATCAATGGGTACATATGGCATGTGTGTTTAATTATAAAAAAAGTCATCTCCAGTTATATCGTCTTCAATGTGAGCTACAAGCTTGTTAGCATAGAGCTCCAAAAAATTTCTACCATAGCCTTCCTAGCTTAAAATTTATAAACGATTAAACAAAAATATGAAATTGATTTATAGAAAAAAACTGTAAAAATATAAAGCAATTCGTCTAATTAGCCGAGAAAATTAACTTTATAAAAAATGCAATTTCTACCAAAAGATCATCTAATAATTAAATTATACTTAAAATATACATTATATTAATTTTAAATACAACTATAATTTTACTGAGCAGTAAATTATATTTTGATTCGATATTAATGTTGCTGTGTTGGCAACTGTTTGAGATCTTCTGATTAACAGTTCACGAATCTAATTACCAATCAGGGCTTAGATAACCCTAGCAGTTCGAAATTCATATTAGACAGTAGATCCCGAGTGAATTAATTCTTGTATGAAAAAAGTAACTGTAGAACATTAAAGCTATCAATCAAATAACTTAGAATTTTTCTATTATTTGCATTTGGTATTGAATGAATATAAAAAGAGAATTGAAAATCTTCACTATTGGAAAAAAATAATTTCGCATGCAAAAATTCAATAAATAATAATTGTATTAATAGAACAAATATAATTGTTATTTGAAATTATAAAAAGAACTAATACCATTATAATTCTAAAAATTCTAATTGGAATTGTCTTCAAATCCATATTTATATAATCATTTTTTCCCCCTAAGAGAATATGAAATGTGTTCTACGATTTGTAATAAAACATTTTTATAGAAATTTCCTTGTTTGTAATCAGTAAAGCTGGTTATAAGAATACGAAGAACAAGGACTTAATTTCAATATAGTCTTCATCGATCATGATAAGGAAAAGAAAGGAAAAATAAAATCAAAAGGCAGTAAATAAAATAGATGTTGAGCTTCTTGGCTTGAAAAGGAAAACATATTTTTGGAATAAATAAATTTATGATGAAACTGATTATATAAATTCATATAAGCAGTCGTAATTATTGCAAACATTAAATTTATGGAATAATGCTAATTGATCGGGGGAAAAAATATCATTTCGTAAATTCGGTGGCAGTTTTCCAAAGAAATAAGCAAACCAAAACGTCAAAATGTATGTGACACATACATTGGTTATCATTTTTAAAGTTCAAATTTTGTACAGCCTCCTGAAATTCGGTTATCAATTTTGTAATTATCCACAATCCCAACTGAGACAAAAATATCGCCTCCGTCTCTCACCAGTTTTATAAAATTGTTCCATTTCGAACAACACACAGAACATTGGCTTGTAAACATCAATATTTAATTGAAACCGCGATGGCCTAGTCGGTTAGAGAGTTGTTCTCGTTACTAAGAGGTAATAAGTTCGAAATCCGGCTTATCCGAAGATCCGTCTTGTTTGGCTGAATTAATGATGACTGGGCAACGTAAAATACATCGGGAGTAATAATGTCTTCTTCCAAGTACTAATTCCAATTTAATTCCTCTGACAGTGTTAGGAGCCAGGCTTTGGGTATTCTCTGGCTTCCTATCTCTAAATTGAAAGACCTAGATGGTGCTGTCACATATGAGCGAAAGTCGTGCTAGTAAAATTGGAAGATGAAAAATCAAAAACGATTAGGACGAATTAATGCCTATTTCTACAAAGATTGTCCAGAAAAGTTTTAATAATTTGGAAGAAAATATTAAAAACTTATTGGTAAATAACAAAAAAATGTCCATTCAATAATAAAATTATAAAAATTATTATAAAATACAAATAAGATGATATATATATACATGAATCACAAATCATCACGCAAAATGTTTGACCAAATAAATTGAATTTTTACTTCAGTCTTTCATATTTGTTCAGTTTGTAGTTTATTTTCTTTGGAGATATCTTTTGATAGTTAATTATAATTTTTACAAGAATTCGAAATAGTTAATAACTGAATCATTGCAGATTTCAAAATTCAATTCGGAAGTAATTTCATATTCCAAAAACATTTCATTCCATTTCTTATTTCTATAAAATTTAATCAGTGAAACGTTTGTCATAAAATTCGATACGCTTTCTTTAAATAAGATCAGAAATCTTAATTTAATTAATTAAGTTTGGAAAAAAATATAAGCACTACCATCTGATTAAAGCTCATTCCAAATAAATAATATATGGGGAAAAAATTTATCACCTATGTAAAAAAATGGCGCCAAACAACAGGATTTTTTTTGCCAACAATAGAAAATTATATATCAATTGCGTAGTTCTTACTTTGATAATTATTAAAGTTTCCTTAATCAAGCGCACTGTCTTCAAATACTTATTTTTCTGCTTTTACACCACAAAATCATGGACAATTTAAGACTTAACTATAAAACTGAAAGCGATTGTTTTGGCTGTCAGTACAGTGTAATTCGTTCTAAGTTGACCATTTAAATAACTTTTTTGTTGTTTCTAAAACAATGAATTTACTGTTTTTTATTTATTTTTGCCAATAAAATGTACCACAATTTTTAATTGTATATTCTAAAACACTTTTGCAATACTTTTTAAAAAAAAAATTAACCCTTTTTTATTAAATAAGTAGATGAACAACACGAAACAATTTGGTGCCAATTTTCTTTTTCGATTAGATTTTAAACATATACCAAAATTACAACTTCAAAAGAATTGAACTGAATATTTGAGAAGATTAAAACCAGATCAGTTTTACATTAACTACAGATTGATTAATCGTTTCTGTAAAGGGATGTGGACATATTTTTCCACGTGATCCTCTTCACTTTTAATGGCGCAATGAAACATTTGTTTTATTTTTTATTAAATATGCACAGAGGAACAGCACCAAACAACTTGGCGCCAAATTTGGCAAAATCTGCGCCAATTTTCATCCTTGATTAGATTTTAAACATTTATCAAAATTTCAACTTCAAGATTTGAACTAAATACTTGAGAAAATTAAAAGCAGATCCATTTTACATTATAAACAGATTGATTAATCGTTTCTGTAAAGGGGTGTGGATATATTTTTCCACGTGATCCTCTTCACTTTTAATGGCGCCATAAAAAGTAATGAGTTGTGGAAATGGCGAAAACATCTTTCGATTTGGCAATCCTTACTTGATTTGTACGAGGGGAACGCTGGAGAACCTGGTCCTGCGGAGACTGATGGTTGGGAAAGGTGAGGAAGGTCTCGAGCTGGCTTGTTCGGCGCCTTCGCCTCCTCTACCAGGTGTAGAAACAGCTGCTGCAATGCAAAAAACACGGCTCATTATCGACAAGAAGTCATAAACTACACACATTCCTCATAAATATTTATGAGGAGGTATAAATCAGAATTTCAGTCATTTAAGGAAACGTATTATAAATGAAAAGAAATTAATTGTTTTTAAGAAACATTTCATTATTGAATAAGTGAGAATCGTTTAAAATAAAATGGATTGAAAAGTAAAATCAACTTCGTCCGTTTGCACAGCAGGGAAGAGAACATTTAGGGGTTCTGAAAATTCCAAAATATCTTGATTTATGTTATTTATTTCGATCTTCATCATACACTGAAAAAGATTTTAGATTGGGGAAAAAGTAATCCATTATTTTTTCGGTAGACGTCTGTAGTGATCGATATCTCGTGAGGTATCTATCAAACAATTTCAGATTTATG
This sequence comes from Latrodectus geometricus, assembly GCA_026290005.1. Classification (NCBI taxonomy): domain Eukaryota; kingdom Metazoa; phylum Arthropoda; class Arachnida; order Araneae; family Theridiidae; genus Latrodectus; species Latrodectus geometricus. Next base: position 4,560 of record JAPDSC010130650.1, on the reverse strand, counting down.
CTCGTTGGAAAGGTGACATTTGACACTAAAATATCCTCTTGCGGTTTTTTGTTTGATTCATTCAGTTACGAGTACAAGGTTTTAAAAATGGAAGACAACAAACAGAAAATTCGATACATTTTCGTTTTTCTCTTGTAACGGTGAAAAAGATAGCCGGGTGGCTAAAATTGTGGAAGGTGTTTATCGTCCTCTATGAGACTGTAACAACCAGTTACGTACAATTTTTGTTTCGTCTTCGGGTATTTTTGATGTTAGAGATGCACCTCGCATGTGGATACAGCATCGTCGAAAAGGTCTATAAAATATCAAAAATGATCGAAGTTAACCGCATGTCAGCAGTCGTAACGCGCAAGACCTAAAAATCTACATGAAAGCTGTTTTAAACCTTTTTACAAAGCGAATCCAAAAGAAGTTACATGAAGTTCACATGAAAATAATGGATTTCTTTTTCCCCAACCTAATATTAATTGAATTTATTAATATAAAAATGCAAAGAAAATAATTTTATTAATAAAGCGACTAAAAAATTTTCAAGAACTAATTATTGGTTTATAATAAACAGGAAATTTCATGACAAGGAAATTTTGTTACATGGAGATAAAATAATGATTCACTTATTTAAGTAAATATTATGAACAGAGAGATATCAGTTTTCAGAATTATTTAATGAAAAATTTATGCTTTAAGAAAAAAAATAATAATACCAGAATTTTGATATAATTGTATAATTTTTGTATAAATAAAAGTTATATCGGCAATAATATATAACTCTATTTTCACTAATTATATAACTCTGTTTTCTGTTAATTTTAAAATAATTGTATTATTTAATATTTTATATTAAGTAAATTTTTACTATATTTAATAATTTTTATAAACATTTTTTAAATAATATAATTAAGTAAATTAATTTTTAAATCATGTTAACTACTATTAAATAATATAACTCTGTTTCTTGAGTCACTGTTTTGTACTAATTTAAAAAATATCTGGCACTCGTATAAGTGCTTTCACATATTTGTTTCAAAAACTCTTCTTTTTATAATGCTTTGTATTCTGTAACAATAACTTTTTATTTAAAAAAAAAAAAAAAAAAAGCATTTCGAAATTGAGTTAGAAAGCAGAAAAACGTTTTTTTTCCCCTACCCCACTTCTTCTAAATTGTTTCCTTTTATTACTTTTGAAATATAAGGAAATATTCTATATCTCTAGAAAGATATGAAAATATTCTAGACAGAGCGAGAGACAACATATAAACTAAATAATTTGCGTAATTATTTCACATTTTTTTAAATGTAATAAAAAAGAAGAGTAGAAATATCTAAAAAGAGTGTATTCATTTAATTAAGTTATAAATACGTTATAAAGAACGTTACGAATACGTCGTTACAAAGAATGTTATCTCTTCGTTAAAAAGAAGATAATTTTTTTGTTCTCAAGAGTCAAATTTTACTTCCATTAAAAATTTCAATACAGACAGAAATTCACAGTAGAAATACTTCCTTACAAAGATAGTTTATTTTGTAACATATATATATATATATATATATATATATATATATATATATATATTATAGAATATATCCATACATTTTTCAAGGTAAATTCGAAAAACATCACGTATAAATAAAGAGCATATTAACGTAAATTTAGAAAAACAAGTTTAATTGTAACAAATAAATTTTATACAACAATTACATTATTATGCAATATATCCGTAATAGTTGTTATTTTTTAAATATCATATAGTTTTTGCATAATAAATAAATCTTGTACAAATATTAATTAGAATTTACAATAGAGTATTTATACGATTTCCAAGGTAAATTCGAAAAAAGAACGCATAATTAAAAGCAATTTATTGTAAGTTTAAAGAAACAAATTTAATCATTACAAATAAATTTTGTACAACAATTACATTATTATGTAGGGTAATTGTAGAACCTGCAATATTTCTTATTATACAAATATTATGCAGCATTTGTATAATAAACAAATCTTGTACAATTACTAAATATTTAGCTTACATCTTTTGTGATACATACAAGTTAAAATTTACTTGATTAAATATTTTTATACACAGAAATTATACATTTTATATCCTTAAAAAATTATCATTAAATATTTAAAATAATTAAAAAATGATTTTATTAACTCAAAGAGCAATATTTTTAATAAAAATTTGGCATCATGAACAAGAATTCTTTGATAATTAAAATTGATGTTCGTTTAATCTCTAGTTTCTTGGGACCGTTTTATTTTTAAAAAATTTTATCAATTTAAGCCATTTGCTCAAAATAGGTTCAGTGAGCCGCAATTAAATATTCAAGGCGTGGGTGGGGAGTTGAACTCAGACAATAAAAATTCGAGCGCCGATAATTCAATTAATAGCTTAATTTGTATCTAAGCAAAATGACTAAATTTGTAACAAAAATAAACATGCAAGATTAATCGGAATACATCTGGGAAGAAACACTAACATTTGCTAATAACCAAGAATTCTATAATAAGAAATTACAAGAAAAATCAAAACCTATATTAAATTTCAGAAGCAGCAATTTATTTTTATAAAGAAGTTTAATTATTTTTATTAATTATTCCAAAAGTTTACATTTATTAATCACGGCAAAATTTAGCTTCATTTTCTAGATAGAATGATTCGAGAAATAAATCTGATTTTGATTTATAAAATTTTCATTATTGGCGATGAAAATAAAGTTTTCTTATTAGTTTGGCGATAGTAAATTACATCAAAATTTTGATTTTGGCCTTTGCCTTTTTTAAGGATAATTTGATTGCAAAAGTTATAACTCCTTTAAATAACAATCGAAAATTATTGCTGTATTTGCTACCAATTATCTATTTTTAAGTATATGATTTTCTAAATTTATACACACATTTTTTCATCATATATATTTAAAATTATTGGTGACTTAATCGTATAATTAAAATGTTGCTTCAGAATCTCAATCATATTTAAAATTTAAAAAAAATGCCCACAGTATTCCTTTTATTGAAGCAAAATCTTCATTTAAATTTACAATTTTAATATACTCATATCAGTGGTTTGGTATTGTACTATTAACAATTTCCTTCAACTTTAAAATAAAATTTGATAAAAGAAAATATATTTGTTCAAATTCATTTGGAATAATATTCTTTTTAAATTTATTTTATTTCTCATTATTTTTATTATAAAATTCAGAATTAATTTATAACATATAATAAAGACATGTTTAGCGAGAAGACATTCGATAATTAAAGTCACCAGATTTAAAATTATATCCACTAAAACGTGACATCTTAATGTATTAAAATAATAATAGTATTTGAATCTAATAGCTTTTCCAATAATAATAATAAATAGTAGATATTATTTCCAAATATTCATAAATGATTCTAAGAATTTTGATACAAAAATTGATATTTTTACGGATGTTTTTTCAAATAATTTATCCAAACTTTATTCATATATTTAAACCGATATATTTCATTCTTGGAAAGACATTATTAAATTACTTTATCTTTTTTAATCTTTCAAATAAATTTAATTGGAAAACGCTCAAATTGAAGAAAAATGAAAATGATTCTAGATCAACCAGATTACTTTGGCATATCATTCAACTACGAAAACTGCTACTTAATAAAAAATAAAAATTAGTATATTTAACTTGACAGTTGTAGATAAATTTGTGAAAACACATACATTAAATAAATAAAGTTTTCGTCCGTTTGTAATTCTATGTTTAATTTTGATGTCATAAAGACTATTTCGACAAGACCTTCAATTTAAAGTGAGCTCGGAATTATTATGAACATTCACGCCGTAAAATGGGGATCACACTTACAAACTTTCAAACTGAAAGCTATAAAACAAATGAAATATTATTTTTTAAAAATGGTTAAAGAAAATTTACAGATTTTGCTCTAGAATTAACATGTTTAGAAACTACTCTAATCAAGATTGTATATTAAAAAAATTATATTTTAATTTAGAGTAATCTACTTTAGGGATATTTAGCGGTGATAGATATCTGAAGTAATTTTTACATTTTTAATAGAGTATAACAAGAATTTTTAGCTCAAATAAGACAATTGTAATTGGCTTAATATATACTTAAAGCACGCTCTTTGTTATATTTTGGGAATTAACAAAGAGCGTGTAAATTGATTGGTTGACACATTACTTGTGTAAAGTGATGAAACATGTGAAAAATCAAAAAATTTAAAAGGGCGATCAAATAACGACTTCATATTTTACTAATAATTTCATCAATTATGTTCTAATTTTGAATGAAATTTTTATAAACCGCACAAAAATCTGCACAAATAAAAACTTGAAGACAATAACAAAAAAAGCCCATACAAAATCAGGTTTGAATATACAAAGTTTATATTTCTCAAAGATGCTATGAAGCTAAAAATTTCTATTAAAGATGGTATGAAATTTTGTGATTCAATCAAAAGATTGAAGATTTATGAAATTTATTTATAATCAATTTTATATATCTATACATTGTGGGAATAGACATTTGAATTGTGGTGTAGCATTCGACTCCT
>JAPDSC010130634.1:22312-62876 GCA_026290005.1 Latrodectus geometricus | reverse complement strand
GGCTTGCATTATCTACTATACCTGATTACTGTACGATTGGGTTGCTATCATTATTTAATTATAATAAATTCATGTATAAATATAAATATATATATATTGGTAGATTTTAAATTATTTTGTGAAAGATTTTTTCTTATTATTTCATGTAAATTTTCTCTGAATTTATTAAATTTTAGGTTTTGTTGGTCCAAAGTTTTTATTCAAAAGCTAGTTGGGGTTTTCCTAAAGGGAAGGTCAATGAAGATGAAAAACCTCATCATTGTGCAATACGAGAGGTAGACAACTTTTTAAATAAATTATTTTTGCAGAACAGTAATTTTTTTCTTTTAAAGTTTTAAAGCAATATATTAGAACAACTGTTTAATTACGTTTTTAATATTTAAGAAGTATGGTTGTTAGTTCATATTATTGTATGTATATCGACCTTGCCTAAAGGGAAGGTCAATTGAAAGATGAAAAACTTCACTGTGCCATTCATGTGGTAGACAGTTCTTGACATTAACTGCTTTTGAACAATTTCTACCTTTGCTTTAAAAAAATTTTAAGCATTTATTAGATACTTCAAGCATTTTAAATATTTAAGAATCTTAATATAATTATGGACATACAGTGATACAAAATTGATGTTCTATTTGTAATAATTGCTAACATTTTTAAATTGAAAGATCTAGAAAGCTTGTGTGGTATCTTTAAAAAATAAGAATATTTTGGGTTTGAATGAAATTATTAGTCTATTAACAATCTTCACAGGGAAATAAGGAGGCAGATGAAAATTATGTTGTGTGTGTGTGTGTGACCTGTAATTATTTATAAGTTTTTCATATAGCACATGTGCCATTAGCTACTAGATTTTGAATATTGATGTATATGTAAAAGTAAGTAATAACTAATATGTGTCATATTTGTAAGTGTTGAAAAATCTCATTAAAATTCTATTCATGTCCATTGCATCAGTTCAGCTGAAGTTAGGTTTTTAGACTGAATTTTAAACTTTAAAAACAAATTTGGCCACCTGATGTTTAACACTCGGGTTATAAATTTGTGCATTTTACTCCTGCTTGGGATGGGGATATTTATAGTCACATGGAACTCTCCTTTGGATCAAAAATCCTAATTCAGTTGACTTGTATGATTGAAAAATGATCACATACAGCAATAAACAAATTAAATACAATAGCACAATGTAAAAATATTTTCAAAAATTTTAACCCATATGTATTGGAAAATTAAGTATCTATTTCTTTCTTTCAATTACTACTTTCTATGTGTAAGGAAATATAAATGCATCTAAACATGTATGCATAGATGCCTAACTTTGTTAATTTTGTGCAGTGTTTTATTTTAACAATTAGGTAGTAATAATAATTTATTTTTAATGCACAGAAAATTTATAAAAATTGGGTTTATAACTATTTGTACAATATTCATTCTTGTAATGCAATCTTTTAAAAAGAAATATTAAATTGCTCATGAACTGATAGTCCAAAATTTTCTACCTTATTCTTTTACACCTTTAATTCTTAATAAAAAAATGTTTCTAAATGATGAAAATATTTATCCAAAGAAAGAGAGAGGTATTGTAAATTGTGTCCAACCTTAAAAAAAAAAAAAAAAAAAAAAAAAAAAAAAAAAAAAAAAAAAAAAAACCCAAATGTAACAGTAAACTTATTGTGTTAAACCAACTTACTGAATTGCTTGTTGATTCAGAAAATATAAAAATGTTGCAAGCTATGATAAACATTTAGTTTTATAAAATATATCATAAAGTTACATTGATGTCATAAAGAACTTTTTAAAAAATTTTCTCTCTTTAATTATTTAAATACTTGTGAAAGTTGTGTTAAATATATTCAAATTTTATTCTAGAAATAATATGGATGAAATCCTGTATGGATTTATGCAATTAAGCTGTTAACTCATGAATTGAATTCTAAAAATATTTTGATATTTTTACTGAAATTAATGCTTTTGAAAACATAAAAGTTTTATGATAAACCTTGTTGGGAATTGTTATATTCTAATGGTGGGTCTGCTGTTCCAAATAGAAAGCTCTGTGTTAAATCCTATTGAACTGCCAATCAAATAGTTAATGCTCTTGGGGATAGTTTGTGGATTTGATTTCCACCTTGAGCCTGGATGCTTTTAGTGATTTAGATTCCACTTTAAACTGTAAGTGTTAAGGTGTTAGTTTAATATGAGTTCTTATGCAAAAGTAATCATTTACTGATAAACACACCAACTCAACTTTGCAGGTCACTTTAAACAGTCTTGTAAATCTATAAGTATTAGAAATGCATATCTTATTTCATTCAATCTTGTTATTTGTTTTGAGAATAAGATCTTCATGCAATATCTAGTCCTCTATTTACAATTCTTACGTTGACATTAATTTATGTTAAAAATATTGGACACTTTAAAACTACAGATGGTAAGTGTTGCATTTCTGTTATATAAATGTACATCTATCAAGATGATTGTTCGAGAGATATTTAGATTTCTTTCTTGTAACCTGTAAATGCATCCCATTGTCTATGAAGTCCTTTCAGAAAAGGATTCAGCACCTCTATGTTAATTCATATTATTTATTATTATGTAAATTATTTTTATGTTAATAAAGTTTACAATATAAATTAAGATAAATATGTATACATGTACTAAATATTGTATGATTTCCTGATTTATTTTTTTCAAATTTTCTGAATTTTGGCTTGAAGAGGTTTGCAGGTATACAAATTTTTATTAAATTGATAAATTTCTTAAAACCGTTATGATTTACATTCATTAAATTGATATTATATTATTTGACTTGATTTTGTGTGAATGACTTCTTTTGTATCAAAAACAATTTTTTTTATATTTCTATATAATGTTTTTAGGTATATGAGGAAACTGGGTTTGATATATCTTCCTTAATTAATAAAGATGAATTTCTCGAACATTATTTTAATGATCAGTTGATCAGACTTTATATCATAACAGGAATAGCCCCTGATGCTAAATTCCAGCCGCAAACAAGAAAAGAAATCAAGGTAAATCAAGCTGCTTTTTATGCTAGTTTTCAATTCTTGCTGTTACATAAACTGTACAATAGACCTCTATAATTTTGATGTCTAAAATATGCTTTTATATTTCATTTGCTAATTATGTGTATTTATAAAATAAGAATATAAGTTCTGAAATGATGTTTGTATGCTTTTACATTTAAGAATCCAGAAATTGAATATCTGGAAGTCCTTAAAAACTTAAAAAATGGAATTTTATTTTTCTGAATCTTTTAAAAAATCACATAAAAAAATTTTAAAAACTGAAATTTGTTCAGAATTATTTCAATATTTTTTATTGTCATGTAAATTAAGGTAACTTTGTTTTTTAAATAAACTTTTTCTTTTAACTGGCTTACAATGACAATTATTTATCCACTAGTATATGAAGATAAATTACATTAAAAAAACCTAATTGTGTGTGTCATTTTTCATTTCATTTATTCTTTGATGAACAAATAGAGGTAAATTAATTCATTTTCCTGATATTTCCAAACTATTTGAATAAATTATAGCAGCACTTATTAACACCTCATTATGATCAGTCTCAATTGCCCCAAACTGTTGTAAGACATTTTTAATATCTACTAGCAATTGTTGCCTTCTATAAGAACTTCTTTATATTGGGCTAAATTTTACATGTTATAAAGGAGGAAACCTGATAAACTCCTAAGCAGCCTTTCTGACAGATGTATATACTGTAAGCAGAAATACAATATCCATCTTGAATCCTCAACAAAGGCTAGAATCCACTTCTAGATTTTTTACTTCAAAAAGTGCAATCTTACCTCTAGATAACATTGGGACTTGGGAACTTCAGTTTACTTAATTTAGCAGTGATGTATTTTAAGCTGCAATAATCTTCCTATTACATGTTGTTCTTTAAAAGTTTGTTTTAAGTTTGTGTTACTGAAATATTAAGTTTTATGTTATCTCTTTCAAATAAATTTTTAAAATTGTTAATAGGCAATTTAATAATAAGATAACTCTTTATCTTAATCCTGGAGCCAAGTTAAAAAATATTTGCCATAAACAGTCTAAAACTAATCAGTTAAACAATTAGATATATTTAAAATTATTAATTTTAAGAGTAATATGTTTTTATAAAGAAATTATATTTTAATATTAAAAATTCAGTTGCTTATTTAGTACAAATACATACATATTTGCTAAACATCAATTTCTTGGTGCCATTACCTTATGCTTTAGTTTATTAATTTTTTGTAACTACTCTGAATCATTTCTTATTGCAGTTGTGTATTTTTCTGTACTAATTTTTAGCCTTGTGCTGTAGATCATGGATTTTATTGCTTTAAAAGTTACTGTCAATTATATTAATCTATTTATACCTTAATAATTTTGATTATTTTCTTTTATTAAAATGTTGATACTTACATACTATGGTGATAAAAATTTTCATTGATGAAACTAACGCAATTTAAATAATTATTTACATAATACTTATTTTACAATCTAGGTGCTAACATGGGTTCTCTATAACGCATGTTAGCACTTAGATTTTTTAGGTAGTCGTCATATCAATTTTACTGGTCACCAGTTTTGGCTTCTAAGTAATCATCATTGTACGCAAGTACCAAAATGTCTTTATTGTAACATTAGTCTTACTTCTTAAAATATGCCAAAAATGAGAATGTAAATTATTTCAGATTTGAACTTAATGTTATAATAAATTATGCTTTTGTTAATTACTTTTGTTTATTATTCTTTTATTATTGTTTTCCTGGTATTGATAAAGAATTATGCTGCTTCAGCTTACTAAGATAATATTCACATTCTCCTGCCATTTTTTTGTTTTCATTTTATTAAATTTTCTGTACTATCCAGTTTGAGTTGATTTATTTTTCTCATTCAAAATCGAATATTGAAAAGAAATTTTAAATAGAACTATAAAATTGCTATTTGAATTTAAGATAGCATTAATTTATTCAAGATTTTATTTTTTATAAATTATTGAAACAAAATATTGTATTTGGAAATATTGTTTTAATGCATTGTTCGTTTTCACAGGCTATTGAATGGTTTCCTGTTAACAAACTGCCTACAGGTAAAAAAGATGAGGCTTCTAGAACAAAGCTTGGACCAAATAATTTCTTCATGGTTATTCCATTTGTCAAGTATGAATTTTCAATCTTTTTTTTTTATTATTATTTTTTTATTAAATGTTTGTAAATAAAATAATAATAAATCAATGTTTTGTAAAAACATAGATATTTGATTGATATTTCAACATAATTTATTTTGTTTTGTCATTATAATTTAACTGAAGTAGAAGTTTTGGTTATTGAGCTTTCTTGTGAATCATGAAAAACGTGTTTTTAATTTTAAATATTGGGAAACATTTTGCTGAAAATGGTTCAATCAAAACTAAACTATTCTATAATCCAAAAATAAAATTCAATGTCTGTTGAGCATTGTTGCTGAATGAATTTGTGTTTTAAAAGTTGTATGAAAATTACCCCCTGAGAAATTCATGCCTTGTTTTATTTGTTATTATCATCATCACTTTAAACATGTTATTTAATTTCATGCTATTTTAAGTGAAAATAATGGATAATTGGATCTTTTTAACAAAATGTATTGCACTTTTGAAATGTATAATTTTTTTTTATTTAAATAAACAATAAATAAGTAGCCTGCATTGTCCAAATTCAATGCAAAACTAATATTGCCATTTTTAAAAAAGTAAGTTTTTTGTTTTTACATTAAAATGGGAGGAAAGTTAAGAAATAAATTTTTTGCTATACATTTTATACATTATTAATTCTTAAGAAAGAGTTTGTTAATTAAGTTTAGTTTTTACATCTTTATTTATTAGAGAAAGAAGAATTATTGAAAGTAGAATATTAATTGCCCTATTTATTTTTTTATATAGATATTTTTGAAGTTATTCTTAGAATTACTCTCACAATGTTTAATCTAAATCAGTTTCTTTATTAGGTTAATATTTTTAAAATAAACTTACCTTTATTTGTCAAATAGGAAAATTATAAATCATAATTTTATCTTGTTTAATATTTTATACTCTAAATATTAATATTATAATTTAGATTCAAATTCTAAAATTATGTTAAAATAGTAAATATAATAAATTTCTTAATATTTTTTACAATAACTCAACTCAACGGTCAGTTGCATGACAGCCCATATGGGGCCAAGGCCTACAGTGCACATATCTATTTTCATTATCAAAGGTCATAGGCTACGAAGCATATGTCCCAGTAAGGTGATCAGCCTAATGTGTAACTTCCAGTGTTTAGTTCCCAAGCATGCTTGGTATTCAGTTTTATCAATCCACTGAAAGGATAAAAAGCTGAATTTTCTACAAGAAAAGGAAATTATGATTAAATGAAAGCTCGGAAGTAATGTTTTAAAATGCAAAAAATAAATTTATACATCATCAAGTTTACATGTTTGGTTTTCAATTAATTTTGCTAAAATTTGCTTCAATTTATTTGATTAATTTCACAGCAATTATTTTGCTTTCAAGTCCATAGGATTTTCTTTGTGAATTTAGTGCTATAAAATCCTTGATAACTTTAAGTTTTCTTTTAAAAGTGTGAAATATGTTTAAAATTTAAAAATTTGTTTTAACTATGTATTAAGAAAATGTCTTTAAGTGAAATTTTGGTATAAAATTATCTCAATGTATATTGTTATATTCCATCATGATCACAAATGTGGAATAAACTTTTACTGTGACTAGATAGTCATTTTATTCAGCCAATCATTCAGTAATGCATAGATAAACTACAAAATAATACTTAAGGACAAATACTTTTAAACATTCAGCCTTCAGTGTACTACAGTGACTACATTTTCACAACAGAATTACTGTATTATTCTACTTTCAAATTCAATAATCTGATATCACCTCCCTAGGAATGTAAGAGAATATATATATAGATTTTCTTATTTTACATTGATCCCAAAAACATATTGAAGTATGTGGACATGAAAGTTCACAAAAAATGCATACAATGTTACCAATCTTGTAGCAAAGTGAAGTCAATTTTGTCGACTTCATATCAATTCTTGCAATGCTGCAACAATTGTTTTCTAATGTTATGATAGAATAAATGTCACAGGGTTCATTTTTAACCAATTTCATTTCCTTGAGTTTCACAACAAGTAAATCTTACTAGAAACCTACTCCAAGTATTTTGCAAAAATATTGTAAACATTATTATTTTATGTTATATATTATAAAATAATAAGTTGTTTATAATATTCTTAGAATTATATATTTAAATATTTACTTTGATATTTTATTAAGAATCAAAACTTTTTAATGATTCAATTAGATTGACTTATTTAAACTTAATTTTAAATAGATTTGCAAAATTGTTTATTTCTTATCTTCTATTATATAGGCAGTTAGAAAAATGGATTGCTTCCAAATTGTCCAGTACCTCACCTGACAAATATGATCATGTGACCACTGAGAAATTACATCATAGAGACAAGCATTTTTTGAAACAGCAGCGTTTGTTTTCAAATTTGACAAAAGTAATAAAATCATATTAATTTAATTTGAATTTTACTTAATTTAAATTATTAGTATGCATTTCAGAGAAAAAAAACGAGAAACATTTAATCAAATTCCAAATTTAAAAGTTGTTTTGGCCTAAGACTGGGTGATAAAATGCTCCATATTGTCTTACTTAGTCAGAATGCCTTTGAATGGCATAACTTTCATTTTATGATGTAATGTGATTGTGTACATGCGAAATTTTTTTGTGTGTTAGTTATTCTTACAACATTTGATTAGTTATTTGTTTTTATTTGATAACAGTTTAAGCTTTTGCAGTTTATGATTTAATGTCTATGTTTTGAAATTTTTTGAAAGTTAAGTTTCTGAAGATTAGTTTGCAGTGAATTTTTTATTTTAAGCTTTTTAAGTAAAAATTTATTTTTTGAGTTCAAAAAATTAATTTATTTTCGTATTGTTTTGATTATTTTGAATTATTAATTTTCCTCACTGAGTATATATGACCATGTAATCATTCTGAGAATATCATGAATGAATTTTTGGATATAAAACCTGTTGTCCAGCTGGTGCCGATGATTCTGCAACAGCTATGATTAGGTGAATCATTTTATTTTATGTTTTTAATTTGATATAAATATTTCATATTATGTTTATATTTATTCAGAATAGTAATTCTGATTGATTAGAAACTCTAAATTTTTTATAAGAATATATATTTATGTTATAGATTCATTTTTTATTGATCAGTTTCAGTCAGGTCTAATTGTACTAAACTAAATTTTTTAAGGTGGAGGCCACTGCCCAATTGATCAAAATTAAGAGTTTCCATGAAATTTATTTATGCTATTGATTTAGCTTCATTGCCTAGTTCCAATGTAGTCAGAGATTGGACTACACTGATGTTTTTAGGCGTCACTGCCCAATTAATTAAAATTCAAGTTTTCATAAAAATGCATTTGATTTATGTTATTGATTTAGCTTTATTGCCGCCCACCCTGTCTAGTGGTCAGCATGCCTAACTGTGGATAGGGAGGTCTTGTGTTTGAATCCTGATTTGGGCATGGATGTACTTTCTCCTTTCTGTCTTTGTCCTTTTCTTGTACAAATAGGTTGTGATTGGTTGCCTACCGTATAAATGGATACCTGTGGCATGTGTGTACTGAGGAAGTTGGACTCCACACCAAATTATGGTTCAGTTGGAAAAGTGGAGCAGTGCACCCCATACTGCCAGCCTAGCTGGCACAAGACAACAACAAAACTTTAGCTGCATTGTTGGATTGTAACCCATTGTTGACTGCTTGATACTTAGTTCATATTTGTTTTTTATTATGTAAGAAATTAGTTTCTAGTCATTAGATTTTTAATATTTCTGTAATAAATAATTTTAATGAAATATTCAAAATTTTGATACTTGAAATTTAAAATAGCATGTGATTGCAAAGTTGAATTCCAAGAGTGACCTATATTTGGTAACAGGATATTGTGCTTAGTCACTTAATTTAGGTTGGTGAGATAACTGTGCAGTGCTTGGCATGAGAACTGAAAATTGCACCAAACATATACAATTACTTAGTCTCTTATCCTTGTTTAGTCAAATAAAACTGAAAAGTCATATTTTTAAATATTGTGTAATTATAAAAAATTCAAAATTTTACTATAAGACAATTTGTAAATATGATGGCATAATGTATTAGTTAACTTTTCACCAAAATTTAATTTAAAAAGGATCATATTATGGCAAATAGATAATAAAAAAACACTTACCCTAAATTTTTTTTTTATACTAAAAAAGTTTTTCATAAATACTATAAGTTTTTTAAACTTTCAGTATCTATAAATATCACTTAAGATAGCAAAATGATTCATGCAGCTTTAAAATTGAATTTCATGAGATATTTGGCATGAATGTATTGAATACTGTTTATTTTATTTCTTCTTAAAAATGTTTATTCATTATACGTTTTATTTAATTTATCTAATATTATAAAATTAGTTCTTTTATTGTTTTTAATATAATTTAAAAATTCCTTGAAATGGAGTAATAAGGGAAAATAACTAAAAATTAATGTAATTTGTATTACTTATTGTTCTTAAATTATTTTAAGACCCTCATTGTTACACTGATTAAAAGAATGTTAAAATTTGTCACAGATCCTATGTGTGCCCGCTTCTGTTGAATGCACATTTATGCCTTTTTTTGCCATTTTTTTATTTTGCATTCATGTGAACTCTTAGTAACACATTTGATTTGTGAAGCTTATATTGATTATCTTCTATTATATGTTTTAAACAAAATATATGATTAATATAAAATGAATTTGCTATGTTTGATCAAAATGAATTTTATATAATAACTGGTATATTAACAAACAAAGGTCAATTAATGCATATGAACGTATAATGTATATTTGTTTTCTGGAAGGATTTACCCATGGGCATTGATTGGCATTGTGAAGAACATTGTAAACAAGTACATACATTGTAAAGAAGAAAACATAGGAAACTCCCAAGTACATTTCTTGTGCTCTATCTACATTGTATGTAGGAAATGGAATTGCTTCTTGTCATGTAACTATGACTGATATTGAAGTTGAATTTTCTATTCTGAATTCTATCATTTGTCCACAATAAACCAAGATTGGTATTGTTGTTCCATGAAGTGGACAATCTAAGAACAAAGGCATATGCTGTATGCATCCTTTTGGAAGAATTTTTCATAAATAAGGGCCATATTCATATACCATAAAGACAATTATCTGGTAAATTCTCAACTACTCCCCCCCCTCCCCCAAAGGATGTGAGATAGAAAGCAGAAACACAATATTCATTTTCCATTATTTTACAATGATCAAGTTCAAATCCAAGGTCTTTCACTAAGAAGAAAATATTAGGTGAATTTGACTCCCTACTATTATGATTCTTTGTAATAGTTCGGAATCCATTTTTAACTGGATGAAATTTGTCCTCTGTGCAGTTAATGAATGTCAAAAAGTAAACAAAATGAACAGAAGATTGTTATCAGATTATTAAAAAAATGGAAGTTAATGATCTCAATTTTATGTATTTCTGGTTAGTAAAATATCTGATCCACTTTATTTCTTATTTGCTTTAAATTGTTTTCATTGTAAGAAAGAGTTTCTTTCATTTATAAATAATGCAATATTTCTTTATTTTAGTTAACTATCAAGAATGGGTTGGTAGCTAATTTTTCTGAATTACATCAACTTTTTTTTTTTTTTTTTTTTTTGAAATAAGTATGATTTTTTTTTACATTTGTTTTTTAATTTGTTGAATTTTTTGTATTGCAAAATTATTTTTTAAAATAATAGTTTTATGAAAATGTAAATTTAGTAAAAATGTATTCAATGTGTATAAGTGTGGAAATGAATATATTAGCATTTTGATATTTTTTTATTGCTTATGTCAATCCAACCTTATGTTCTAAAAATTAATTAAATAAATATTTATTTTGTTTAATTTTTAATGTAAATAATGAATATTTTTTTTTACTTTTCGATATTAACATATTTTTGTTATGATTTATTAATGAACAATAGTTTGAAGTACATTGTTCACAAAAAATAGGGAAAAAAAAGGAAATTATCTTTTCAATAATAAATAAACTATATTCAATCGTAATTTAATAAAATTTATTTTATTAAATAAATTTTAGTAAACTGTAAATTAAAAATTACAGTGTTAGTTAGAGTAATATTTAGTAAAAATATTTAAGCATATAAAAATGCTTATTTCTAATAATGTGACATGTGTTTATTTTATTTATATTTTTTTATATTAGAATTATTAAAACTAAATATTAGCATTTCATAAATCTCAGTGATAAAATGTTAATGAAAGCAGTATAATATTTAATAAACTGCTAGTTTATTACTTCATAGATTCAAAAATTTTTTGTGTGTTATTCCAGAAATTAATTATTCTGTTTTTTCAATAACACTCATATATGCAAAAATCTAAATGCTTTGCAAAATCTATTATTAGGTTTTTTGTGAAAAACTATGAATTAAAATTAAAAATACTTATTCATAAATAGGAATTCAGCTGCTTGTTAAAGCTATAAGTTTTATTCAGTAATTACTAAATTATTATTTTTTAAACTGTAAATTATTTTACTTTTTATCAACAGATAAATATTTTTTACAGATGCAGTCTGACTTAATATGACAATGTTTATATTTAGTTGTGTAGTTTATTATATTCTGCCGTCTAAGTAGTGAAAAAAAAATTTAAGGAAATACAAAAATATAGAATCACAAATACAAAAATATTTTAAATCATATGTAAAAGTAAACCATTAGATAAACCAGGCATTGAATCACTTGTATTGCCAATAGCAAAAAATCATTAAAGTATGTAAATGGAAATAATAGAAATTAATAAATATTTTTCATTGAACTAATTTTATTAACAATTAAAAAACACTTTAAGCATTCATGGATAACACAGAAAATGAAATATTATTTTATCTAAATTACCACTGATAAAATTTAACTTAATATCATATTTGTCTGACCTTTTTTTTTGCTAATACTTGTAAAAAAGATGATTTTTAACATTATTTTAAACAAAACTGAAGAATGACTGCATTTTTAAAAAGGTTGAAAGGAAATATTCTTAGGAAGAAATTTAATCTTTCAAAAAAAATTCAGATACAAAAAGTAATATTTAACTTTAGGTATACAAAACAAGTTCTTCTAATTGATTACCTTACACATTAATGTTAAAGTGAGGTTATGTGTGTATTTTAATACTCATTTGTTTTTTTTTTTTTTTACTTAAATACTGCTGATGTTAACTTTGAAACTTGTGTATTAAAAGTTCAAAAATTATAATTGTCTAGTAGTTAATTTTGCTTATAATTAAAATCAAATTGTACATTTTAAGTTTTCTAATTTGTCTAGCAATTTCTAATTAGTTAAATATTTTGTTTATCTTTTTTTCTAGTATATTTGTTATTTGATTATTTCTTTAATTAAATCATATATTTAATAAAGTTTTTTTTTGAAATGCCTTACTTTCCTTTATTTATGTCTTGTGTATTGAAATATTTTTTACTATATATTGATAAATGTTAATTGCTCTATTACATATTGTTAGAAAGATTTAGCAAAATATATTAGCCCAGAAGATACTGCTGAGAATAAGGGCTCTGGACCGAACAAGTCACAATATTCTCCTCCTCCAAGAATGCTTCGTCAGCGTAATGCAAAGCAAGGCACTGAAAATGAAAGAAGAAAAACCCAAAATGATCATCAAAAAGTTAGTATCCTTATTTGATAAAAAATTTATTATTATTTTTTTCATTAAAGAGCACCTTTCTTATGAACAAATTGTTGCTTTATATTGAGTTTGTTTATTCAGAATAAACAATTTCTTTGAATAAACAAGCATTCCTTTTTTACTATTACAGAAGCAGATAAGAGAAATTCTAAAACACTTCAACAATTATTATAATGAAAGTCAAATGTATTGTAAATAACTTTTCTCAACCTTCAGTCCTTATAACAGTAACCAGGACTACATCATATAGCTCTAATCAGTCTCTGCTTTTATTGTCTTTGAAAGGGAGAATGTTTATTAATTGAAATACTTCCATTACCACTTTCCATTATTTTACAAAAAAATATCGGTAACAGGAACTTTCTGTAAACATATATACAATGCCTCTTAATAGACGATTTTATGCCAAATCTACCAACAATTTGTGTCATCTTCTGAAGTTGTCCTAGACTAAATGTTTCTAGGATCCATTACTTTTATTCTGCAAAGTAGGTGTCAATAACCTTAAAATCTTATCTTCATAATATATTTTAATTCATGTATTGATTACTAAATAATTAACAAGGCTTGCTAAGTAATAGTGAAAAATTTTTAAAAGAGAAATTATATCTAAAGCATTAAATTTTAATCCTACTATAAAACACTTTAAATCAAAAGTTTGTTAAATTAATTTTAAGTATTGTTTTATTTTGAAAATTGATGATTGACTCCATTTGAAATCATTTCATGAATGCTTCTCATTTTCTTTTTAGTGATTATACTGTTTGATCAGTAATATTCTAAAAAATTTCTTTCAAATTCTTAAATTATATTTTGTAATAAAATCTTATTTTAACATTCACAAATTATATTTTTCTGTGTACTTGCTAGATTTTTATTTTTTTTTTTATGAAATACTGTTGTACAGTAATTCATGTTTTCATAATTTTTTTATTCTTTACTCATTGAGAAATAAAATTTACCCCTTTGGAAAAAATTCTAAAAAAAAAAAAAAAAAAAAAAAAATGTGTGTGTCACTTTAAGAATTAATTTTCACATTATTCCTTTTGTCTCATTATGCATGAGAAATGATTTTTGGTTGGATGTACTAAATGTAGGTCTTAATGGAAGTGAGTGATCAGATGCAGCAACTAGATCTGTGTCGGATCTAAGATCACCATCAATTCCAGTCTCTGATGTAAGAAAGGATATAAAAGCTTTTATACATTCTCTTTGGCAGGAGTTGTGGAATATGCAGATCAGCAACAAAATGCTTACAATTTTTCCATCCCTCGCTTCATTATCAATTTTTCCTTTACTAAGTGTTGATGTCTGTTTGACTCATTTTCATATCGGACACACATTTCACACACAGACATTTATTTCTAAGAATTCAATCTATGGTGTGAAACGATGAATTCTTTACAATATATTATATTTTAACTACATATCATGATTTTAACCATTTACATTTACACTTTTTTAAAACTGATATTTTAAGTTCAGATATATTTAATAATTTTTTTATCTTTTGAGATTTTAATCATATTATGTAGAAAGTTTTTTGTTTTCAAATGATATTTCAATGCTGCTTAGGTTTTGAGGGAGGGAAAAAACATTTTGCAGAACTAAAATTTTTAGTGTATCTTGTCATTTTTTTGGACCTTGCTCGACAAATCCCAACCAACCATTATGCAATTAACAAATCCTTTATTTAGATTATAAAAACTGAAATTTTTAAATGAATTTTACAAATTCTGGAAAACTCTCTAGTGCCACTAATGTAATTGCAAACATTTAGCTTTTACTTGACATTTGTTTATAATTTAATTGTGCCAATTATAATGTGATATTATTAAGCTTTATTTCATTTACAACTTAAATTCACTAAAATGCTTGAAACATTAAACAAAAATTATTAAAGAACAATGATTTATATTTTCAATTGCAATAGACAAGTTTTTGTCTGAATGGTTATTGCTTGATTTGATTACAACCTTGAATATAGATATTTGTAGGGATTTGCAATGTATGTTTCAAACAGTAATTCCCAATTGAATTAATCCTTATGTGTGTAAGTGACCATAGAATGATGAATCAAGTTTTAAATAGCAATTAATTTGATGATTTATTTATAAACAGACTGTCACAAATATTTGTGATTAGTAAGTACACATGACTGAATGAAATTTTTGGAATGACATACCTCAAGCTACACAAAGCTACATAAATAATATTAGTATAAGGTTTCTTAGCATGAAAAAGTTAAAATATTAATTTATATGCATGTTAAAGCAAATTTGAGTTTACTTTTTCAACTAAATTCCTGTTGTAAACTAGCAAAAAATTAATAAATGAAATTAAATTTTTGTTAGTAAATATAAAATAAAAAATATTAATTTCTGTAAATTTTTAAAAATTAAAAAAAAAAATTTTTTTTAATTTTATATTCTGTAAGTTACATTTTTCGATATTCTGTAGCTTTCATTTTTCAAAACTTTGGAATAAAAAAAAAAAAAAATGAAAAATTTTTCAGATTTTAAAAAATATATTTAATGTTACTCACAGAGTATTGCTGATAATTAGATTGAATATAATTGGTTAAATGGGAAAATAATTCTTTTCATTAGAAAATTTCGTCATAGCTTAATTCTAGAGCTATCATTATGATCTTCTGAGTGGGAGTTCCAGAAGTTTAATATAATGTACTGTTGAAAGTAGTAGATGATCCTTGTGTTTATGCTTTCTTTCTGCATGCACATCTGTCAGGGTGAGTACCTGGGAGTTATCCTCATTTTATCTTGTATTATACAGGAATAAAGCCCATTTTGGATGAGATTAAATTTTGTCTTTTTCATTGAGAGTTAGATTAACTTATTTCAAAATATTTGTGGAATTTATCTATTAAATAATTTGAAAAGTTCTTTTTTTTTAAAGTTAATTTTTAATAAATAACTTTGCTGTTATTTCAAAAGTTATTAAAATTAAATAAATGAAACAGTCTCTGTTGTTTCCTTATAGATTTCAGAAATTTTTCCTGCTCAATTGTCCATAATACTAAATTTCCATGACCATAATAAAATTATTTGAATAATTGGAAACATTTTGGGTTTGCAGTACCTTAGCATTAAGATTTCTCTCTAAAGAAGAGAGTTCTTTTTTTTTAAATCTCATCCATTAAAAATTAAAGATAGCAGTTTTGTATTTTATATGTACACCTGCTTATATAAGTAGTTAGAAGATTTCTGAGTTTTTTTTTTTTTTCCCCTCTCCTTCTTTCTTGTGGCATGGGAATATGATACCTTGCATATAGAAAATCCTTCATTTGCTGAAAATCATCAGATCAGAAAGTTAACTGAATCTGATGTTCAAATGCCTTATGCTGTAATCTTATCCGCTAAGTGATATCAATTATTCAATAACATTGCCTTTCTTCTTCAGATGTTAATTTTGCTTAGTTGTGAGTCTATGATTTAATTTCCATCTGTTTCACAAATATAATAAAATTATATTCATAATAATACTTGTTTCTTCATTTGCAAATTTTAGAAAAGCCTACAACAGCCTTCGGTTATTGAGCTTTCCACTGCAAGATGTCAAAGTACATTTGAAGAAATCAAATTGCACAATATTAAAAGACAAATTATTATATTTTTATTCAATGACTTTTATGAAAAATATAGTTAGTATAAATGTTCAGTATTATTATTACATTATATTGTGTGTCAGTTGAGATTTATATTGTTTTGTTTTATTTTATAGGACAGACTCATTACGAATTCAAATTTCGAAAGTAAGTAATCAGTTGTTACTCAATAATAATATTTTATTGTTATAATAAATATTAATAACAATAAATCATTATTGCTTTATTATTGTTAATATTTATTAAAATTATTTTATTTGCTATTTCATTTATAGATTCTGGAGGAAAGAAAAATACTTTAAATCAAGAAAATTATTTTGGCCCATCTCATACTTGGAACAATTTTTCTCTTGATTGTGAAGCTCTCATTAAAACTTTCAACATTTGCTTACGGTTCGTAACAAGTTTCCAAATATTTAAATTAAACTATCAAACAGTTAAAATTTGAAGAAGTTTTAATATTGTTTATTATTTTGCAAAAATTATATAAATTATCTTGGTTTTTCTTATATTGATTAATGCAGTTGTTATACTTATAGATTTGTTATACATATCTTTAAATAAAGAGGACATTCACTTAATAATATGCTGAGTTTAAATGTTAGTGTTCTGGGTCACAGCTTCACGATTTGTAGATTCAATTCCTAAATCTAAGATTAATGCATGTAGATATTATGGAAATCTCCTCAAACTGTGATTCTTTGAACAATTTGTAGTATCTTCATTTGCAAAATGTAACTATAAAAAATAAATAAAAAAGAAAAACTGTAATAAATTTATATGGGAAATAGAATAGATATACATGCATACAACATCTCATTAATACCTTGTAAAGCTGAATAATAGGTTAGACTACACTGTATGGTCACTTTATGTAATTAAGGGTTAACTCAACCAATATTTAATTTAAAATGAATATCAAGCAATTGCAAATATTCATGTATGTGATAAGATCAAATCTATATGGTGTTGTACTAAAAATTTAGAAGCTACGATGATTCTATTTATGTCTGTTTTGGCGAATAATATGTAAAAACTGCTTTAATATAAACATTGAATGATTGGTAATCATCTGAAATACTGAGGGAATTAAATATCTTATTTTAAGTTTTCATATGCATTATATTTTTAAAATTTTTATTAACATTATTATAATTATATTAATTGAGAGTTCAATGAATTGAAATCTCAATAAATTTATAAGTGTTCTCTCAGTCAACAAAATTTTAATCTTAATGTTTCTTTTCTTTCCAGGAAAACTTCTCAGATGGAAGTTGTTTAAAATGTCATCTAATCATTTGCAATTTATTTTGGAAGAAAGAAAAAAAAAAAAAAAAAAGCTAGGAATTTTGCCAAAGTATTTTTAGAGCATTATTGTAGATTTTAAAAATAAACTTTGTGTACATTGTTTTCATTGAATCATTTGTTATTTATATGAAATTTGAATTTTGTTACATCTATATTTTTTATTGAAAAAATTTTTAATAAGCAATAATGAAAAAATTCTCAAAAATATTTTATTTTTGTATTTTTTCCGATTTCCTATCTAATTAGAATAATCTATATGTCAATTATTTATATCTCTATATGTTGAATTTGTGTATTGCAATTAATAATTCTAGGTGCATAGCATCGAAATAGTAAGTGAATGCTAAACTTTTTGATATTCAATTCATCAGTTGGTTAGCCATATTTTAATGTGAGTATTAATTATAATTTAAAATCCACTTTGTATATTGTATCTTGCTTTCATGTTTGAAAAGTGATTGAAATAGTAAATAAGTCTTGATAGTGCTCCATCAGAAGTATTTATATTGTTTTATGTACGAAGTTTAATGGTATAACATGCATATATAAATATATTTATGTGGGAAAAATATGTCATTAAAACCAGCATAAGGTAAAGTTGATAGTTGAATTATTAGTAGACCTGATTTTAGTTTAACAGTTTATGGATTCGTTTCCCACTGCAAATATGTATCTTTATACTGGTTTGAAATCTATTTTAAATTCTAAATTTTAAATAAATTTGCAATTCGCCCGTATTTTGTAAAAATGGCTGTATCACCAACAATAAAATGCAAAAAAAATTTCCATGCTTTAATGGCAGTGCAGTGCTTGAAGATCATAAATTTAATTTCAACTATTATTGTAAAACTAGATTTTTTTTTTTTGGATGTTGCATTTTTGCGTTGAGAAGATGATACTAGGTAATTTTCCACAATTCCTTATGTATGACATGTTAATATCTTATTCTCTTTTAAAAATTCTTCTAAAAATCAGTGGTTCACATTGGTTGTTAAACATTCTTTACTGTAACCTACAGATGTTTGGCTGTCCAATAATTTAATGGTTTGTGATATTAAAATGAGCATTAATCTAATTTTTTAAATTTGCTTCTAAAGACTTTTGAATTCTGTGAATAACAAAAGAGAATAAATAAATGGCACACTGATAAATAAGCATATGTGGAAATAGAATTTTATTTCTCTCAAAGAAATTACTAAGTTTCAAACTTATGAAAAAATTATTACTTAATGAAGTAAAATTATTTTGATTTTTATGGATATTTTGAATTTTTAAATATATTGTTGCTGATAAATAACTTACTATTATTAAAGGGAAAATGTATTTAGTTTATATTACAGATTACATTTTGAATCACATTTTAAGAAAGAAAAGGGATATACTTTAAAAAAGACTAAATATCAATCTTTATTGCAGGAAAACTTTTTTTTAATAACCTAATTTATTTACTTAGTTGTACTAAAAAACAATTAATTACCATTATGTTTAAAATATGCCTCACAGTTTGTTGCAAAAAATGTTTTAAACTTGGAGAGAAACTTGAAATGTTTTTAATATAATTTAAATGCTATGAATTTTTTTCTCCAGAATATTTCTGAAGTAAAGAAATGTATTTTCTTATTTGTTACATTAGAATTTTGCAGAATTGTTATTATTTGTAGTTATTATATTACACGTCTTTAGTAGTTGAGATTTTAACGTCAACCATTATTCTCATGTATTGTAATCAAAGCTTATATATATTATGGGTCTGTTGCTGTGCCAAGTGAAAAGTCATAAAATCAACTCCAACTCCAATTGAATAAATTAAATGATGTTTTTTTAGTGGAGAGCCTAATGGTTTGAAACTGTGGTAAGATATTTTAATATTTCCTATTAGATGTAACTTTTTAAACGATGAGACTGGTTTAAATCTCACTGACAACAAAAAAAAAAAAAAAAAAAAAAAAAAAAAAATGGATTCTGAATCATGAAATTTTTAGGTTTTAGTATAGTTTGATGCTGTACAATTCCGTGAATAAGCTTCTGAAATAACTGGGGGGGGGGGGATAAGTTAGCAGCACAATTGCATTGTCGACCTGAACTGGCACTGAATGGTTTTTATTCTGTACTTTCAGTTCAGAGATTCACGTGTTTATTCTTACCTTGAATTTGATGTTTGACGCCTGCTTAAAACCATAGGTCTCTACCAAATCAGCTACTACACAAAATATCAATCCTGAGCAAACAATACCTAAACATTTTCATTTAATATCAGAATTGTATATACTGCAAGGTATAAGCTAAAAATTATACTTAAAATTTCTTGTGCGAAATGAAGTAGAGATCATCATTAGAAATCATAATTTATGGGTAGAAATCGATAGATGGCGCTGCTCATGTGTCTCAATATCGGAGCACATAGCTTAATGTAATTAATTCCTAAATATAAGTAGTTTCACTAATGAAATTTTGAATGATATCCATTTTTAATGCTTAACCGACAACTTATTGACGTTTGATATGATCGGGAAAGACATCTAAATAGTACATTAGATATATGATTGGGTACATCAAAACAAAATAGTATATCAGATATTTAATTGGATACATCAGAATCTGACGTAGCGTAGTTTCTATACAGCCTCGATGTGGAATACTTAACGAGCGTGAAAAATGTGTTCAAAGATTCTCTTTGAACACATTTATATTCAAAGATAATCTTTGGATGATATGGACCGAATTTCCGTCACCAGTATACGGGCGTGCCACCAGAACATTTTAGTCGACTATCCATCACGTACTTCAAGGCGGATGATGACTCAAGACGTGTCTCAATTCCAAAGAGGTGTGCGGTTAACATGCTGATTTCCAGCTCACTTCTGATGATTCTGTTCGATGAAGCAATCTTTTCACATGAAGATGTGTTCAATAAATACACGTGTGGGCTCTTCGCGTGGGACAACCTTCGTGGAACTGGTCACGAGCCACACACAAGACTTTTTTTATTAATGTGTGGGTAGATATCATGAGGACATTTCAATCAGACCATATCTTTTTCTTCAAGAAGTATTTCTGGAAATGCTTAGCAATTATCCACCCATGGAATGCAACTTCAACATGATGTGATATCATCACATTATACAAGGTATAGTGTGATCATTTGGATTGGCGATGTAGATCACGTGATTTATATCCTCGTGATTATTTTTTCAATCGTACGCAACACTGTACGACATGCTCGTAAATTCTGAAATTGATATGAATTTTCATCGATGCTGTTAGAATTAGCGTAACACGCTAGGCATCTTCGAAAATATATGCAAATCCATGTCGCTTGCATCCGTGTGCTCTATTGCATATGCTAATGCGTATTGCCAATGGAAGCCAATCGTCATGCTATTTTGTTGTGTGATAAAGCGTTTTATACTGCATACTATGTTGTGGTCTTATTGTCAGTTTATCACACAATATTCCTTCTTTTGCTGCTATGGTTTCTAATAGCATTCAAAACCTCCCCTCCAAGTGTGTTCACGGAGTTCTGGAACAACTTTCATATGCTCTCCGAACCATGATATTTCAAATCACGTGAAGTGTGAATAATTACCAAAACTCGTTCTCATTACCTATCCAATGAAGAAATTAAACACGTGCTTGTAAATAAATACATTATGAAATATCGTTCCGTTATCGTTAATGTGGGAATAACATCTAATAATATAGTAGAAATATTACCGGCCTTAAAAAAGTATTAATATCTGATATTCTGTTATAAAGTTTAAATCTCTAATGTAATATTAAAGGAACACTGTGTAGCTTGGTAAAATTTGATTCTTGACTGACCAAATAGACGTGATGGGGAAATCTCTTGCTTGTGGAAAGTTCCTTTGAGTCTGACGTCTCGTAATAGTCAATGTAAGCCGATTGGTTAGCTCTCTTTCCTTCGATTCAATAGTTCCTCGGTTCGAATCCTACCTAGAGTATGTTTGTAGTATTTCGGAACCCACTTTAAATTCTAGGTCCTTGTCTAATTAGCCCTCGTGTGCGAAAGATAATTGTTGAGCTCCTAACAAATCAAAATTAACGTCCCGTAGTTTGTATGGCCCCAGCTTTAACAATACCATATGGATAAACTATGCCCCGTAATCATTCGTTGACCTCTCCAACGTCTGTTCGAATTTGATCTTCAGTTCAACAGTACGTAGATTCGACTCCCATCTCGTGGTGTATGTTCCGAAATCTACTTTGAACTGTAGGTGGTATTCGAATGGCTTCTCGTAATAAAAAAAATAGCTATTAGGGGGCCAACAGGTGATGAAAAATTCCATAATTGGCATTACGAATTGGACTTCTTTATTCTTAATTTATTATTGAATTCTTATTTTATTAATTAAATTCATATCAAATGTGTCATGAATAATTAATCTATTTTCAATTTAATGATTCCAGCCTTTATGGATCTCATCGCATGAAAACTGCTGGGATTTTTTTTTTTTTTTTTTTTTTTTTTTTTTTAAAAATAAGATTGGGAAAAAGCAGTGACTGGTACTTTCATGATCCGGAGTTTTTGGACTGGAAATTATTTCGGAAATATAATAATTGCTGCAGAAGTTTCTTCCTGCGGCATTTATTATATATGTATACATATTGGGATTTTTTTGTTTGTTATATCGTGAGATTAGGTAAACTATGTGTGCTAAATATTTGTTACAAATATTATGTTAATATCGTGTTGTGTACTTTTGAACACTTTTTATTTGGTGAACAAAAGCATTCCTTATGCATATTAAGTAAAGAGTTTTTATATATGTATGAGATCAGAGAGCTAATTTTCATAACATGGAATCGTTTAAATTATATGTATCAAGTCAGATATTTGTTACAATAATAGGATATTTTTCAAATAAGCATTTTTACAAAAGATGTATTCAAAAATATAACACATGCACACGAGTAAAGCTTATTACATACATTTTCTAGTGCGCATTTGTTATTTTTTTTTTTTTTTTTTTTTGTATACTTATTTGACATAAAAATATCCCTTATGTATACCAAGTAAGAGATTTTTATATTACCATGAAATTTTCCAAATTAGGCATACAAGTATGTGGTATTTGTTTTAATAATGTGGTACTGTGTAAATTTTATATATATATATGAGAAATTAGAACTATTCTTTCGAACAACGCGTGATTAATTAAATGCTTAGTAAAAAATTTGCAATAATAACATGAGTGATATTGTTATTCTTAATAAAACATCAATTATCAATGGTTGAATAATTAAATTGCCTTTTAAGTAGGCAGGGGCATTCCACATTTGGAAAGGCACTTTGGCGTTTGGTCTCATCTGACGGAGGAAAAGTTGTCTGAGTTTGACGCCGAGTTATCGGATTTTACTCTTAAAAGCGTGCGTTCGGTGGTTAAAACTCACAAATATTTCTTCACTTTCAAACTTTCCGAGCGAAGTCTTGTTAAGTGTGTTGCTCTGTTACACGTCAACCCGGCTGTCGCGAAACGTCAAATATTGAGACTTTCCGAACGTTCTCGTCCCTCCACACCCTCTGTCGTCACCCTGATTGGTGTGGGAGGGGGGGGGGGGTTGAATGGATTCTAGCGGAAGTTTTCTTCTTACCGAGAGCATTTCATCCCAATGAGGCAGATTTATTCATGAAATATGAAGACGATATTTCCAGATGAATTCTGGCTGAAGTGTAGAGAATTGAGCTCTACATCGATGCATAGAAATGTAGTGGTGAGCCTTAGGAATTCGAAATAAATTTTCGATATTTTACACCAAATTTAAAGTAAGTTTCTTTTTTTTTTTTTTTTTTTGTATTTCGGTTTCTTCCCAGTGAATTGATTTGAATATATTTGTTTTAAAAGAAAATTTGTTTTGTGATACAGATGTTTTTTTTATTACAAAATGGATTTAATGTGTTAAGAATCTCATACAATTCGATAGAGCCATGATAATTTGCAATCTCAATTATTATTTTTAATTTGACAATATTTGCCATGGTTGTAACCACATATTTAGCAATGAAAAACCACTTGTAAAAAATCCTAGAACCATCCTTATAGATGGTTCTAGGATTTTTAGAAGATCTAAGTTCATCTATCATATTCTGGGGTGCATCAGATTTTCTAAGGGAAACTTAACATCCAATCTCCTAATAGCTTTTTGGTGAGCAACAACTTTCTGGAATGATCTGATCACGCCAGATATTTGGAGCAGTAATTCTCAACCTTTTATTTGTCGCGGCACACAAAAAAATAGATAAATTTAGAAGTTGTTTTTTGACCTATAATGCACTGTGTAAAATTGTTTATGATAATAATTTTGAATACATAATATGTACTATAAAAACGACAGTACATTTATCTAGGGATTAATGAACTTAATTATTGAAAAAGTAGTAATAAGGATATTTTTAATGAGAAATTTTAGCATGATGTTTTTGGATAATTTAATTTATATTTGGACGTAAAAATGACAATGTTACTGTCCTATCATCTTCTACATTTAAGTCTCGATCTTTTCTTCGTTTTTTATGTTGATTTATAATACAGAAGATCCGAATTCACTTAAATAAAATGTTGAAAATTGTAATTGTTGTTATTGAGAACACTTGAAAAATTTCTTCACATCAGGCAAATATTTTAATTTATAAGAGGTCAAAGTTATCAAAATAAAAAATTTTTACATGTAAAAAATGATATTTAACTGCATTCTTTTACCAACAATGTGGTTATAGTCAACAATGACGGCTACTCTATCAACTGATTTCGTTGTCCTCAGTTCAAATGAGGATGTCTATTTTAATCATTTGAGCTTTGTGTATAACGAGTTGTCAGCGCCAAATAAATTATGCTGTGGTATCTCTGGTCTTTTCCTTGGGGTTGGATTTTGGATGGCTAAATGTGTATATCTCGTTAGGATTGTGATGGGTTGATAGAAGATATGCAGTGTTCTCGTGTCCGAAAAGTAGAGGGCTTGATACGTGAGTCATTTGAAGAATGTTGTGGTGAGAGGATTCATTAGCGTTAAAAGTTTTGTAGGATACAATGTCCTTTTGGTGGTGCAACGTGAAAAGGAAAGTGCCAGTTCGGATACGGATTTCCTTACTTGAGCATTCAAAATGATGTGCAATCGGAAACGTGTTACAATAAAATAATCTCGAATACGAGCAAGCTTATGATATTTGTGGAAATATAGAAACATATTTAAGTAATATACTTTTTCAAAATTTAACTGTACAGTGTGGCTTATATAAAAGTTTAATCATGAGTCGAATAATTTGACAAATAATGACAATGTAGTTATTTTTTCCCGAATTCTGAAATGAATTTTACAAGCTCTTTATAAACGACGTATTTTTCTAAAATTATTGATTACATTAGTAAATCAAGACTAAATTAAATCTGATAATAAATATTACACTTACTTAAATAACAAAGGTTGAATATTTTAAATGAAAAAATTAAATATTGTTGAAATATGAATAATGTTATTTATCATTCTTTTAAAATTGAAATACGAAGTTGAATATTGTTATCAAAATTGAATATTGAAGCTAACGATTAAAAAGCATTGAAAATGTATTTAAAAAGAACAGCAGAAAACATAATTTTCTTTCTGCAAGAAGTATCAAAAGATGTTACTTTATGAAGAAGATAAATCAGTAATAATGGATAAAATATACTCAAGTTCCACTGAATTATGGATAGCAAGGGCTATGCAAATTGTGCAGCGTTGCGCATCATTTATGTGCCAGTGAGAACGCATATATAACGCTTACTGTGGTTGTTTTGAATTAGTTGTTGGGTAAACTGCCTGATTTAGACTCCTTTGATTGCGGACAAATCGTAGAAGCGCGATGGATGGGTCATTCAATTTCAAAATTTCAATCAGACAGCTAGGTTTTTCAAGGTCGACAGTGTCAAGAATATCTGCAGGTTGGACAAAAAATTAGCTATCGAGCAAAATGCAAAGGATAGTTAGTCTTGTCAGTGTGTGTTGAGAGATGTCTCAGGTGTATTGTATGTGTATCCAGCGAAACCAAATATTAATTCATTACCACCCAATTGAATGGCGGTGCCACTCGTACATTTGGACATTAGGGGATCGTGTTTGCTAGTCTTAGTGCCAGAAGCCGAGATTTCTACACATGAGTGCTCAAATCTTGACCGATGATAAACGCTAACCTGTTATCCACTAACTCCATTCCCTTGGTAGAAGCCCAACGGAACCATTGCAGGCCCTCTTTATGATGCGAGTAAAACTGACCTTTTGAACTTTTCCTTCGTTGGCTTGTTGATGCTTTTGAAAGATTTGTAAAATAATTGGATACTTCCTTTATCAGTCTTTTTCAAATTCGGTCCTTTAATTACTCTTCTATCTTCTTCAGTTATTCCATCGTCCGAAACATGGTTCATTTCAGAATCGATCAATAACGTCGGTTCGGGAGGGTACTAAAGTTTTCACTATCACACACCAGTTTGCTCCGTTCATCCTCAGTCTGAACACAAGACAGCTAAGCACGAAATGGAGAGAATCTCCATCCACATTGCATGAGTGACATAACTCACTAACAGGGTACCCTCTTTTGTGAAGATACTCCGGAACACGTCCGTGTCCAGTCGCTACTTGGGCAATAACTGCATTCCCAAATGCTTTTTTATCGGTCACAGTTCCACAGAATTGGAAGGTGTGCCAGCCTACATCACGGTTGTCCCTTTTCTAGGATAACTGTTTATTTAATTGTAAAGAGAGAGTTCTACAGCTTAACATATAAAGGCGTACGCATTCAAAACAGCTGAATATACAACATCGCAATATGATGTTTTACATTGCAATTGAAATCTCTTGTATAGATTAGTTAAAACCGAATCGAATAAGGCGTGTAAGAAGACTCCCCTTAGTTATGAAATTATTAAATATTGAAGTCAAGCTTTTTTTCATTGGATTCGCAATGCATTTCTGACGGACAATATATTGGGAAAGGGTTCTTACAGAGGTCAAAAGTACTTTTTAAAATCGAAGAAAAATAGTAAATATCGATTTTTTTTTTAAATTATGTAGATTTATAAAAAGAGAGAAGAGATTCGACAGCGTGTATATTTTTTCTGCTCTTAAGGGTAATACGTAGATGGCAATTTTAATTAAAAGCAAAAGAACTAAAAGTCTCTTGAAATGAGAAAATTTTCGATGCGGAATGTTTCATTGGGCGTAAGCAACTTTATAGAGGGAGTGCAAATCAGAGTTATATATATATATATATATATATATATATATATATATTAAGAGAAAATTAGTTACGGTATAATCGAAGTTCCGGAAGAAAATTATTTCTTAATCTATTAATTGTGAATGCTGCCGTCCTGATATAAGTTTCACTTATTCCGCACAGAAATTTTCCGTTCAAAAATTCGATGGACAGACAAAATAAAGATTTCATTCATTGAAGGATACACTATTAAAGTTATATTTTCAAAAGATTAGAAGGAAATCATGTCAAATGACCTGCTATTTGATATCTGAAATGCAATTAAATGTTCGAGAAGCAATAATATTAATAATGCAAAAGGGAAAAAAATAATAGCTAGATTGCGTAGATTATACTATTTATAAATAATAACTTATAAAGAAATTCAATAAAAATTTCTTGAAAAAAGAATTGATTATTTTTAACATCGAAAATTTGAATTTTTAAACGCATTTCTACACAAAGGAATGTACTACATATTTTGGCATATTAAATGCAAGAATTGATAATTTTATTTCTTTGATTACCTTGTTTATATTGATAAGCTGGATGGTTTTTAATAACTTGTAGGTTCAATTTCTATATACATGGGACTTCCTTTCCTATCCACGTTATATATTAGTTTGAATTAACTATAATTCTTGGTTAAATTACTTTTCTTGTATAAAAATAATAAATATTTAAAAAATTAATGTAGTGATAAACTGTATGAGAGGTTTATCATCGCATAGTTTTAAGAGAGTGCTCTTTGAAGCATAAGGTCTCTAATTTAATCCTAGACATTATCGACAATGAAAGGGATACTTCAGTTTTTCCTTTTACATGCACATTTATTACTATTGGAGTCGCTGCGTGGTATTTTACCGTGTTTACTCCTTTGCGATATATAAATATGACCCACTCTCTATGATAAGACTTTCCGGAAAGCACACACACAGACCCACACGCTTTACGTGCTGAATGCTAAAAAGCGATGTCAAAGTAAACAGAATAAAACCTTATACAGTTTGTATTTGCCAATACAATCTATTGATTCAAATAAATTGCTTAACATAGAAATCTTTAGTGCTTGTTTTTTTATCGCTCTGCGGTTAATTTTTTACAACGAAGGGCTACTTGAACCAAAACGTATACTTTAAAATGGATTAAGAGTCACTACTAACATCTGTGCATGAGATAGGAGTCCAACCACATGCCTTTGAACTTAAAAACAGATTGCTAACTGTTTGACTGTCTACTCAAATCAAGGCTTATGAAATAAGCTACACTGAGATAAGATAATTTTTAAAATTTGGCCTTTTGATTGAACACCTTTGAGAAAAGGGCCTGTTTAGTGAGAGCAGAAGAACGGTGAGAGCTTTTTATCGGAAGGCAAAGAGTTCGAACCCTGGTTTAACCCGATATCTGTCGCATTCACTAAAGGCGGCTGAAGCACATGTCATAATGACCTACAAATTAAATGATACCACTAGTGGCGGCAAGTCAAGTATTAGGGGTCTTTTGCTTAAGTCATGCTTCGAAATGACGAAGACACTCAAACGGTTGCTTACACTAACAGGTAGAGCCCAACTTTAAGTTAGGTAAAACAAAGTATATTGGTGCAATTCTTTTTAGAATGCAATAAGAAAAGGAAGTGCAGTCAGAATTCCACCAAAATCTTCAGTTAAACAAAGCCTTAAATTTATTCTATACGCAAATCATATGTTCTCAAAAGAAAAAAAGATACATATATAATTATTAAATATATATGAAAAAATTTTCCTTCTGCTTGCCAGCGTCATCGCTTCCCGTCCGCGATTGAATTGAGAATGGTCGCATCAAATGGCATATCAAGATGTCTGGCTATCTTAAAGTAACAAATATTTTTCCCCTTTCCAAATTTTTATAACACTGTTTGTAATTCATTTAAAACTTAATGAATGCTGATATGAACTCCCTGTAGAAGTGCTTATGCCGCAATGTTATTCATTTAGACGATGCAATTTTCTGCTCGAAAACTTTTCTCTCTTCAGAGTTAGTTCTTCCAATTCTTTTAAGATTCTCTTCTATCTGTAACCGTAAAGATTAGAAGAAACATTTATACCCCCTTTTTTACTGTAACAGTATATTACATTTTTTTTAATAACAATATTTACTATTTATTTTTTCGAATTTTGAAAAAGTGTTGTTTTTGTTCTCTGTTTTGAGTTCATATTTAGGTCTGTCCCTCTGCGTCATTGGACGGGAATACATTGAAAGGAGGACAAAGAGTATTGACTTTATAACTAAAGAAAGCATTATATACCTCATTCCATTTATTTTTAATGAATTAGAATTTATTGCGAATGAAAAATATTGTTTTGATACACTGATAAACCACTATGCACTTTTATGTGTTAAACTGCGAAACTTCTTGTTTATACATCTTTCAGAATGGATTTAGATTTTTTTTTTTAATTCTTTGAATGTTTGTTCAATTCGGTTGCCCAATTAGAAAAGCATCTCATATATGTTCCGATTTCATTGCATTTATTTATTTTTTTATTTTTCATTTTATAACTATGCAGAATCCCGAAATTGTGCTTACGTTTACCGTTGATAATAATAAAGTCAGCATGTGGTAAGTAAAGTAAACAAAAACATCATTGAACCAGTTGGCATTATTATTTTACGTTGCATTAAGATGAATAATTTCAATAACAATATTTGGAAGAGAAAAAAAACTAGTTTCAAAACTTTGACTTCCAGCTTATGCGTGGTATTTTTTATTTGAGCGTTTTTCAGGCCTATCATTAATAGCGCACCATGTAAAGCGACTGAAGCTGCAAATTAAGAAATTCATGGTATAGAATTTTTACAAAGCCTTACAACAAAATTCATAAAGTTCTTAAAGTTTTTAAAAATGGATGACATGAAAATTATTTATTCTTGCAGTAATCAATGACAGTCCAAAAAATGTTTTTCCATTGCATTTTTTTAATAAAAAATTTACATCATCTTAAACAATTCCATTTTGTAAAATAGATAGAATATTTGAATAAATTTATGTTATTACAAATTCAGTTTTGTTCAATGCTGTATAAGTTTTTTTTCATTAATTTATATAAATTTTTGTGAACGTTTTTTTAATTAATTTAAATAAATTTTATTTAATAATACGTAAATATTTACAAATGAGTTGCAGTTTGTCAAATATATTGAATTTCTATTATATATATTTGCCATTTTTAAAAACTTAATAAAATTTTCTAATATTTTAATGATACTGAAGTGGAATTCAAAATAACTTTCTTAAAAATTATTCCATATCCTTAAGAGAAAATAGTTTTATAAATGATAATGGAATTTTTTTGCATAGATCTTTACCAAACCATTACAATTAGCGAAGTAATGTAACTTAAATAATGTTCAAGTAGCTAAAATAGAAATAATTTGTTTCTTTTTGTATTCAATTCTTAGAAGAAGGAATATTTTTGAAGAACACTGGGAAAAATATCTATGAAAAAAATTTATAAAAAGTCATCGATAAAAGGTATTTAAATATATTGGATAAAGTAAAATGCTGCTTCTGTACGAAAAAATATAAATTTATATTTTGTTTAAAATATAAACGTGTGCTTTGAAACAGACCAACAATTATGAAAAAACTCTTCTGTTTACTATCGTAAAAAAATTTATTTTCTGAATGGTGGAAAATTTCAACAGAAAGCTTTTGAAAGTAATCAATAGATGTCGCTTCTGATTAATATTTTACGAAACAGAAATGAAGCTTGCTTGGTGTGGTGAAAGTTATGCTCAAGCATCTTTTTCGAACATTTTGCACTAAATATTTTGATATTAACATACAAATTTTGAAATCTCCTAAAGAAAATGAATTATTTTAAGATGTCAGGCTCTGGTTCCTTAAAATGAAAAGACAATATGGAATTTTGCTATTAATTTTCTGTTTTTTTCTTTTGTTTTGGTGGGTATAACACATAATTGGATATTCGTTAATAGATATAGTGTCGGATAATTTCATGGTACTAAGAATCTTCATGTTACACATGTTGTAAGAACTAAATTTCGGGTGATTTTGGAATAGTTTTTCTAAAGAGGGAAACTGCATTATTATATTCAATGAAGGCAGTGAATTAATTCAATGAAATACTATTAGAAAAGTATTAAATAAAATAATATAATGAAATATTGAATACTTTTCTTCCTTTCTTTTTAAAATGCTAATTCGAATTTTTATAATATTTTAAAGAATATAATTTGAGCTAAAAATAGTAAAAACTAAATCAAAATATTCTGTGAAATATATTTTTCTTTGAATATTTTAAGTGATGCACAACAAAATTTCATATTCTTCCATTTTAAATTACTTAAAAAATTAAGAACAAATACAAACAAAACTAGTTTGAAGAAAACAAAAAATATTCATTTCTTTGAATAATTTTCTTTAAAATAATACAAATTCGAATATTTGGAACAATATTTTCAAGAACTAATTGAAAAAAAATTAATTAAAGCTAACTGTAAAAAAAATATATTCTATGAAAAATATTTTTCTTTGAATATTTTTTGACGAGAGGCAAAATTGAATGTTGATTTCTTTTCATATTACTTAAAATATCAATTTCAAATAAGAAAAAACTAACGAAAGTTAGTTGGAGAAAAGCAAAATGTTCCATTGAATATAATGTTCTAGAATATTTCACCTTAAAATTATGCAAAACTTAATATCCTCCTTTCATTTTGAATTACATAAAAAAGTAATAATAAAATACTTAAAACACTAATTCGTATTACACAAAATATTCTATCCAATATACGTTACCTGAATATTTATTTTTAAAATGGTACAAAATCGAACAATACTTATCTTTACATTTAAAGAATCAAATTGGAACAAAAAGCAAATTGAAACTAACTAAAGGAAACAAACTTTTCTATGAATATTTCTCTTTGAAGAGAATCAAAATTGAGACTGCTCTAACTTTTCACATTGTTTAAAAGAGTTCCGAATAAAAATATAGCGAAAACTAGTTCGAAGAAAGTAGAATATATATATATATATATATATATATATATATATATTTAATTACGTGGGCGAAGAATACAGTATAAATATCATGGTTGAAGAGTACAGGCTATAATAATATATATTCCAGGTGTTTCTGAGTGTTGAATTTCATCAGATAGTGTTTTGGCGAAATTTTGACATACTGTTAAGATAAGAATCACCACATCATATAACAAGTCTTGTTCTAAATATCATATTTTAGAACTCACTGATGTTTGAAAATTGGCATTTTTTTTTTTTTTTTTAAATAAGAATATGAGTTTTCCAGCCGTAAATTGCTCGTAGATCACTTTAAGTTTGAAAGAAAATTACTTTAATTCTTCCTTAATTGAAATATTTGTCTATGGCATAAAATTCGATATTGTGTTAAGCAACCATATTTTTAAAGAGTACGATTTTATGAAAAAGACTTACGAGCTTATTTGTTTTTCATACTACACCATATAAAATGAAAACATTTTAATTTTCAAAATGCAGCTTCAGATTTAATACATTAGAGATATTCAGCAGCATTATTTTTAATCAACACTGATATTGCCAATGTATAAATTTAAGGAAAGGAAATTAAGAATTTTTTAGGCTTGTATTTTTTATTGTAAATTAAAATTTCTTTTTTACAAGCCTGTACTAATAAAATTTATATTTTTAAGTTATGATGCAAGTATTTCCAAAAGAAGGAATCAACTTTAAAAATAAGTAGATCATAAACAGTTCAAAGAAAATATTTCTTTGTAAGTTAGAAGAAACGTATAAGAATAATTACATATCTATAAATTCCAGAAGATATTATTCGCTTCTAGGAAAATTAAAGAAAAATACAAACTTTCATGCATATATGTTAAATGATTTTGATCTGAAATGTAAAGAACAAATTCTAACGCTCACGCGCGAACTCGAAGTTGAAATTTAATGAAGTAAAACATATTTGCTACTTTTTTTAAAAAATATATTTAATGGAAAACGTTGAACTGCATGCCTTTTATGGTTATATTATATTAAACGAAACAAAAGTTACAAGTTAATGCATAAAATTTGTTTTATTTAGATACAGGTCAAAAAACATTTAAGTTGAAGAACATTCAGTTATTATTTTAAGAGAAAAAATTAATTTTTTAAAGTATTTATAGTGCACTTTCCATTTATGAGAATATTAACTCTTCGAAAAAATTCTTGTTAAAGTTCATATATATTTTTTTTAAATCAAACGCTTAGTTTCTATCATTTTATAATATTTTAGGGATTAAACTCTGAAGTCTTAAGTTTAAAAAATATTTTATGGTATTATTTTATATATCAGAATAGTTTTGGTAAACGGAACTAATAATTTGAATTTTTTTTTTTTTTTCCTGCGTTATTTTGATAAAAGTAATACATCCTTCGATTACAAGAAAACTTTAAAAAAAAAAGGTAGTAAATATAACGTTAAGTAATTTATAATGAAGACAAATTTTAAAAACCATTTATTTTCAACTTTAAAATATAGAATTTACACATTGAATTGTTAACGAAACAAGGACTTTTTGACAGTTTTTACTTCAGATTTGAAAAACCTGTACGAAATGAAGAACATTTTATTGTTTGTAATGTGTTTTAGGTCAAATTAATGAAGCTTCTATGAACTTCATGAAAATATCCATTAAATGCAGAGAAAAAAATATTTAACAAACATGTTTCTTTAAAAAAATTAATAATTTCTTTAAAAAATTAAATATGATAAAATTTAAAATTTTAATAAAGGACTTTTTCCAGTGAAATGAACTTATTTTTCCAACCATTAAATATTTTTATTTTGCAGAAATCAGCCAAATTTTGCACTAAACTTACCAAGATCAGAGGGAAATGAAAATCTATTCCTCAACCACAAAAATTATTCTGCATCTTTCGCCCACATATTCCTCAACCATGTTAACCGAATATTCTATGCATCTATTATTTTTGGATAGAATATTCGATAAATATTAGATTTATCAAATAAAATCTAATATTTTTTCTTTATTTATTCTTTAAGAAAACAAATTTGTACAAAATAATAATGAAAAATGAATTCGAAAAAATATACTGTACATTATAGTATTAATTTTTTAAGTTATACAAAACATATCGAATTTTTTCCCATTTAAATTATTTTAAAAATTGACTAGAAAATAAAATGAATAAAAATAGATAAAGTCAAATTTAGAAAAAGTTTCTGCGCCATGAATATTTTTTTGAGTTTCTTTTTGTAGAGACGTAAAGTCTAACAATTCTCTCTCTTTTTACATTATTTAAAGCATTTATTGAACCAAAATTAAATTCTAAAAAGTGTTCTGTGAAATGTTAATTTCTTTGAATATTTTTTCCCGAGGTGAAAACTCTAATTTAGTTCCTTTTAAGACGCGATTCAAACAAAAAATTAATAAAATGTAATTAAAAAAGAAATTGTTTATGCTGTATGCTTGTTTTTAAATTTTTCTTTTTGAAGTAATGTAGATACTCAAGAATTATTCTTTTTTTTTTACATTACTTAAAAGAGTTCATTCGAATTAAAAATTAATAAAACTTAATTCGAATTAAACAAAAAAATCCTTACAATGTATTTCCGCAAAATATATTTCTTTTTGAAGTTATGCAAAATCAAACATTTTCTTTACATCAAAAATTCCCTTTTTCTTATATTAAGAATTAATTTAAATAAACATTTATCAAAAATTTATTCAAAGAAAACAACCCTTTTAATAGTCTAAAACTCATAAACTATCCTTTGAAGTTAATTTTTTTTTAAATTTGAATATGC
The DNA here is from genome assembly GCA_026290005.1 of Latrodectus geometricus. NCBI lineage: Eukaryota > Metazoa > Arthropoda > Arachnida > Araneae > Theridiidae > Latrodectus > Latrodectus geometricus. The sequence goes on along the minus strand of JAPDSC010130634.1, from coordinate 28,024 downwards.
CCTTTCTTTTTTACATTAATTAAAATAATTATTACGAATTAAAAACAGAAATATATTCTAAAAAATCTGCACAATAAGCTTTTTTTTACTATTTGAAATATTGCAAAATCGAATGATTCCTACGCTTAAAAAAATTAATTCATGTTAGTTTAAGAATTCATGTTTTAGAGTATTGTACTTGAGGTAGTTCATAATATAATAAATGCATAAGTAATAAAAAAGAATTAGATAAATAATAATTTCTCGAAATTTTAATTGTTTTTTAAATTTAATTGAGTTAATTGACAAATCTTTATTACTGTAACTATCACTTTTGTTTTTTCTCATTATATTTTATGCAATACTAATAAATAGGTTTCTTACTTAGTTTGAAGCCAGCATATTTTCTGCGCAAACCATTGCTTAAAGTAATTTACGAGTAACATATTAATTATAAAACTTTTTTCAAATGAAATGAATGTAGTTAGTCTAATAATAGACTCGTTGCATGTTTGATATTTGACAAGCGAAAACCAGCCATGTTGAAATTATTCAAGATTTCACATCTCTTCGCCATGTAGATAAGAAATTCGGAGAGGAATGTGTCTGCGCTGGTGTTGACCTCGTCTCTTAATCCATCTGTTGGAATGTCGTGGTATTGAGAGGATAGTACCACTTCTTCAGGTCTCAACTTTGACTATTATTCAAAATGATGAGACAATTGAGTGCGCTTGGTGGATTCGGCCACAGATATAAGCAGCTGGAGAGATATATCGCAATAATATAGCTAGATATAGTGATTATGCACTAGTAGTAGGACAAACTTATTTAAAGAGAAATAATCCTGGTTCGATCGCAGTCCTTGATGAATAATGCGATGAATTACCTTCTGCATGCAATTTTTTGTGGCTTTATGGTTTTTGGTTTCAGGATGAGTGTTTGGAAATTTTCCTAGTGTCGATCCTTGCGACACACGAATACAGAATACTATCCATGTATACATGTGTATACACGATAGTTTATATGGTATAGTGATGTATACACGAATATACAACACTATACCATAAATGAAACATTGATGAACACTATGTTTCGTTAAAAAAAAAGTAACAAAAAATTTTTTTAATTTATAAAATTTCCTTAATCTAGATTTAAAAGATGTCATTATTAGAATTTTTATTCCTTTGTAATATTTAGATATCTTTAAAGGATTTTTTAAACATAATTTTTTCATTTCTTAAAAATCTAGATTCAGAAGATCTTTAATGCTGTTGAGCCTTCAGAAACTTTTCTTGCAGCCTCTGGTTTTCTTGTGGCCTTATTCGGTAAATAAGTATTGACTGCTGCATTATCTCTGTGCCAATAAAGAAGCTGAGAGGGAAATAGCTTCGGCCAATGGAAATTGATTTCTCAAAATAAGAAAAGGCACTCTTATACGATTTAAACTGATTAACATTTTTTAAAGACAATTTTACAAACAAGTTAAATGTATATTAACAATATTGAAATTTGTATCTCATTGACAAATTATATAAGCATAGTAAATCATTGAATATTGGGAAATACTATTTGGGTTAGAAACCGATTTTTTATACTTTAAGAGTATACTTAAATTCAGATGTATTTTTACATACAAATATTTTGAGTGAGCATTCAAAATATAAGTTAACACGTATATAACACGACGAAAAACTTCATAAAGAATATATGTTTATTGCAGTAACTTTAGTATTCTATAATAATATTTTTTCAATAAAAAATGTATAATTTGTAAATATACATTGAACTTGAGTGTGAATATATTTTCATAGTAGAGTAAAACTTTTGAATTTAGATTAACCATTTATATAAAAATTTGTTTATAATTTTGAATGACTATATGTTCATAATTAAGAATATAAATGTCATTTTTAAATATGAAAAAATTTTTAAATAAGAATATACATTCGATTCGAAAATTATGGAACTAAAATATTCGAAAGAAAAAAAAATTGTCCGAATGTCGTCATAGAACGTCAAAACCTTCAACAACTATAAAAAATTTCCAGAAAAATTTGAGAATGAATTTCTCTACCATAAAAATTCTTAATTAGAAACAAAAATAACTTATAACAAATTGTTAAATTAAGAATTAAATAAGTTTATATTTTTATTGCTGGAAGTTTTAGAGAAGAAAATATTCTCTAAAAACGAAAAATTTTCTGATTATTACTAGAGTTCAGTATATATTTTAAGATGGCGTTAAATAATTATCTACAAACTTGGGATAACTCGCTCGAGAAAGATTTTCGTGCAGAAAAAAAATCTTAATTTAGAACAAATGCATTTGTAGTTAAAAGCAAATTCTTAAATAAAAAAATAATTTTCTGCGTGAACTTTTATTGGAAATTAAAAAAAATATCACAGTATCATAGGTAGTCATGACAACACTTCAATAATTACCTATATTTCGAGAAAACTTATACGAAAAAGAATTTATGTGCAGGAAATAAATTTCCAATGCATTCTTAATTGCGAACAGTTTTTCAACTTTGGAATGAAATAGGAACATACGTTTGCTGCTTGAATCAATTGAAATAAAATAATTTGAAAAAAAAAATATTACCATGTTGTCATTGGATGACAGCACATATAAGCAACAACATGAAAAATTATATATTTATATATATATAAAAGAAACACGAAGTGTGCCTTGCCTTATGAAATCAACAAGTGTCAATACATTCCAAATACACTCACGAAAAAGAGTTTTGATGCACGAGAAATAAACAGTTATTTAATAAGTATTTATACCTAAACTTTCTGTGACATGATATTTCATAAGGGGGTGGGTCAAGGCCTATATTGGCCATACTTTTTTTTTTAGACCGAGGGCTCTGGTGTGGAAGCATTGTCCCAGATAAAGGTCAGCCTACCGCGGGACCCCCAGTTCTTAATTTGCTTGGTTCTTCATTTTATCGACCCACTGAAGAGTTGAAAGGCTGAGTCGACCTTGCCCAGCTCGAGAATAGAACATCGGAACTGTGTGTTGGGAGCGCGAAACGCTACCACTAATTCACCGGGTTTCAATATACGTTCGTATCTAGACACAAATTCTCACACATATATATGTATATACACTATATATATATATATATATATATATGTATCTCACACACATATATATATATATATATATATATATATATATATGTATCTCACACATATATATGTATATATATTTGTTGCAGAATCCTTTTAAATAAAACTTTTCTGAAAGAAAAATATGTTGCCATGTCATGTTATCACAGGATGATTCCACGACAACAGCCATTTATAGTTTTGAGAATACTTAAATGAGAATGAGTTTATATGTAGGATTCTTATTTGAGAAAAATATATCCTTGATAAGAACGAATTCTATAAAATTTTATTCGGAATATTTATTTTCTGTATCCTTCGAATGAAAACATTCTGAAGAAAAAAGTTGCGCGATGCTGTCTGTCACAAGATGTCAACAGCTCTTTGTAACTTCGAGAAAGCTCTCAGAGAGGAATTTTCGAGTCTTATTAAGTTAAGTAATCATTGTGAATTAAATAAATAAGTTATTCTTGCTTAATTCTTAAATTAAGAATTAATTAAAAATAAATATTTGTTACAAAATCCTTTTGAATGAAAATATTCTCACATAAAATAACATCCTCATGTTACTAACGGATGTTATCACACAGAACGTCAACAACTATCTGTAGTTCACAACAACTTGGTTGAAAAGTGCAAAAAAAAAAAAAAAAAAAAAAAAAAAAAAAAAATGTATTTCAACTAATAACAATTTTTTAAATGAAGAAGTAAGTAGGAATATTTATTTCCAGAGGAAAACTTGAATAAAAAATGAATGTTGAATGAAATGAAATGAACTAAATGAAAAAAATATCGCCATGTTGTCACAAAATGTCAATACATGTATCACAAAGTGTTAACAAAATTATCTATAACTCTGAGGAAACGTGCACCAAAATGAGTTTTGGATCAAAAGCAATTAATAATTAAGAACAAATGTATTTTTGATTAAGGAAGAATATTTTTTCACTGTGCATATTTACGAACGAAACATTCTCCTCCCCCCCCCCCATAAAAAACCCCTCACAAGATATCAAGGGATACACATCGTAGCAATAACAATTATAGTTTCAAGAAAACTTACACGATAATGAATTTTTATTAGAACAAATTCTTAATTTAAGAACTGTAACATGTATTTTCTCCGACTCTTCGAAAAAGGAATAAAAACTTATCACGTTATTATCATTGGTTGCTAACACATATAATATGCAACGACTATCTATAATTTTGGAAAAACTTGAGTGTTACAACATGAATTTCATACAAAAACGAATCCTTAACTGAGAACAAATTCTTAAGTTAAGAACTAAATAATATACATATCGCTAAAATTTTTTGATAAAAATATGCTGAAGTAAAAAAACATTTCCATTTCGACAGGATTTCTGCACATATATTGAAGATCCTCAACAACCTCTTATAAATTCCAAGAAATTTATAATTGAATAAGGTGTGTCATGCTTGAACAAATTCTTAAATCAAAAATCAAGTAGGAATATATAGTTTCTAGGGGTACCTTTTGAACGAAAATATCCGAAAGAGAAAAAGCATATCGCCATATTGTTGCAGGATGTCAACACGTGTATCACAGACCCCATAATATACTTCTATAACTACGAGAAAACATGCACGGGATTGAGTTGAAAGCCGTTTCAAAACCAGTCTTCTCATCAGGGCGGGGAAAAATCGTGTCGGCGAAAACTCAAAAGATTTCAAAAGAGCTTCATGATAAAGATCGGAACAGCCCTTTTTTCTCAGCTCCATGTTCTTTCTTTTAGATGAACTGACATGAAATCAGTTTATTTGCTTCTCAGACTGTTGCAAAGAAAAATTATTTTGGGAGAGAAAGTAGGTGAGGGTTTATATATTTAACTGCATTCTCGAAATGATTAGTAGAAATTCCATACATATAAATTACGTATAAAATATTACTATAGCATGGAAATCTTAAACAATTTAATTAGGAAAATTCTATTCATGTTAAATAAGAATAGAATCTTACACATCAATCGAGGGAACATTTTAAATAATATTCCATATAAAAATCCAAGTATATATATATATATATACAGGGTGATTCAGCTCGTCGGTGACAAACTTTGAGGATCGATAGAGCACACCTAGACGAACATTTTTGAACAGGAAATGTAGGGTCCCTGACGCGATGGTAAGGCGCTAGGCGCTTTTGAAAATTTGGGTGCCGAAATTCGAAACGGCATAAAAACTAAGGAAATGGTTAGATTTTCTTGCTTTTAGCGGCGAAATGATTCTGTTCATTTAGACTTTCTTCAGTACCAATTTGATAAGCGTATCTCTTAAAACATTGATAGGGGGCGCTGTAGACTTTGGAGAGCTAGACAACAACTTTAAGCTTGTTATTTTGATAATTTAACACATGTTCGCCAAAATTTATACTCTAACTTAAATTTTGAACCCAAAAGTAGAACCCTGAAAAAAGCGTAAGAGCTGGAATAAATTGTCAAAGTACAGGGTGGTTGAAACTGGAAGGCTACTAAAAGATAAAGAAACAGATTTCTTGACTTATGACAGATTTCTTGACTTAAGTTTGTCCCCGACGAGCTGAATCACCCTGTATATATATATATATATATATATATATATATATATATA
>JAPDSC010130634.1:10476-22212 GCA_026290005.1 Latrodectus geometricus | reverse complement strand
ATATATATATTGAAAATATATTGAAAATGCCTAATATATATTGAAAATGAAAATAATAAAACGAAGAATATGAGAAAATTAAATAACAAATACAAGAAATAGATTAATATATAAAACACATACAAACTGCGCTGTATAGCACTGTGTTGGTTTTATAATATTTGTATTATGTGGTGCAAATATTTGACATTGATATAAATATTTGCTATTTTGATCATACATTCTACAATGTTCCACCTTTAAATTTTTGCATACAAAGTTAAGATTGAATTGTGTTTATCGCACAAATTATTTACGGTAACTGCAGATCAATAACATGAATGTATTGATATAAAAGATAGCTGTGTGTGTGTATATATATATATATATATATACGGAAGATAGGGTATTTATAACACTTAAATTATCGTGCTTTTCACAAAAAAAGTGAAAATGGATGATGATATTGAATTACAGAATTCAATTACGAATTTAACTTTCTTAGAAATCTGATCCTTTTTCACACATAAAAGTGTTCTTTATCTTGAGCAAAAAGGATGACATTTTATCAGCATAGTAAAGAAATTTGCACTGATTCTTCCAAGTATTTTGGTTTAGATATCATTTTTTTGTGAGATTACATTCCAATACGATTAAGTTATCAATTAAAGTATTCAAAAGTCGCAATAAAAAAAAAAAAAAAAAAAAAAAAAAATTAAAAAAAAAAAAAAAAAAAAAAAAAAACTCATAGAATTACGCGGCAGAGTACCTAGTCTATACCTTAGGTTTTCTGGTATTGCTCCACCACGTATTACATCCGCCATGCAGTTTGAAAACAAATTTATAGTATTGCACTTCAATAGGGCTCTAACACTAGACATTTCAAAATTAACAGAAATAAAAGATCATCAACAAAGCATTTACAGAATTTCCACTATGTGAAATGACATTGAGTAAGTATTGCACTATAAGTTGTAAAAATAGATTATTCTTAAAAACTCCAAGTAAGCATGGTTATAAAAATGCAGTTAAACTGGTGAAACAGATGATACAAACATATTATTACGTAATTGGAGGAAAATGGCTTTCTCATGTTCTTAGGCTGTGATATCTGGTGCTATCGCAAATCGTCGTGCTGAGAGAATCTACGAGCATTAAAAGTTGCATTCATCAAATGTCCCTCCTCTAATGTGATGTGTAATGGAGATAAGGTTACCAATTCAGAAGTCAAAAACATAACTTGATGATAGTTCAAACCGTGCTGACAGAATCTAACATGACAATTATAATACAGAAAACATGTATAAGCGTTCAATAAATCTTGTTAATCAGAAGAGAATATTGTACTCCAAAGTCCTCCTTCACTCCTCTCCCTTTTACGCATATGGTGAATGAAAGAGTAAACATGTCAAAGGGAGCAAACCCGGAAAATCCCCCAATGAAGAATCTTGACAAATCCGCATGCAGAAAACGGAAGCGTGAATCTTTCCATGTCCCAACACAGTGGTAGCGAATTCGAAAACAACCACTTTGAAGAATGTGGTCTTACTTTATCCCACGGAAATTCTAAATAAAATTTTATTTTGATATAACGAAGCAGTAGAGTTGCAAATCATATGGACATCTACAGTATAAGTTTTTGGATGGAGTTCTCATAGATTGAGGGCTAAATTCACGTAAGCAGGGGAAACTAGGAAATTTCGTAAAAATACTCCAACGAATATGCGTGTAGGAAACAAAAAAACAACATCCATCTCCCAAAATTCAACAAAGTTTAATATCGATCACGGAAACTTCATAACGAAATTGGAAAAACTAAAACAAAATAAATTTATTACATACAATTAAATTATTTTCATGACTTCTTTTATTTGAAAGAAATAGCGCCAAAAGGATCATTTACGCCTTGGTTGCTTTTAAAATGCAATCGAAAAAGTGTGATCCTAATATTCCTTATAATGCTGACTTCTTATTTGTCGTTTAAGAAATCACGCCAAGGTGATATGTCATCTGTTCATTTCGTTTTTGTAAATAAACAAAGGAAAGTGATAACGCTGATTAGAAATATAACTGAGACTCCGAGCGGACTGAAGAGGGCGAAGAAGCCAGGGCTGGCGATGAATCAAGAGCAGTGCATCGCTCCATTACAGAGGCAATAAGGCAAAGTCATCGGTCAACCGGTTCCCTCGGAAAAGCGCGTTATCGAGTCACTCGTGTTGATTCATCGCTCTTTATTTGCGCTCCTGTAATTTGACACATTGAAGGATTGGCGTTATTTTTTCTTCCACTGAAATTTTTTCCTCGCCTTTGTTAAATATCAGTCAACACAAAGTTGGAAAATACTTTCAAGAGAAGCAAGCGAATAGAGCCTTCAGGGTACTAAGGAAACATATCTCCTTTGGAGCCTAAAGAAAAATTTCTGGCTATAGTTGCATACTCTAGTACTGTATTTGATTTTAAGAATACATTTTCAAAGTATAAGTTCATATATCAATAATGCATCATTGAATTTAGTTACCTTATGCACTCATCAAATACAAATTATACAGGTAGTTATCAAAATACTGGAAACACCTATGAAGAATTCTTTAATAGAATAGTGTAGGACCACCTGTGGGATGTAATATAATTTAGATTCTCCTAAGAATCTATATTAAGTGCTGAATAATGTTAAGAGGAATATTGTATGATTCTTTTTGGAGATTTTGTGAAAGTTTTCTGAGAGAGATACTGTGGAAGATATCGATTCCGTATTGAGCACTCTAAATTAGACTGTAAATATTAAATTATATTGAGTTCAGCAGATCAAGGTAGATGCTAAAATTCATTCTCGTGTTCATCAAGCCATGATTGGGCAAGTCTGCATAAATAGATGCATTCCCTTTCTGGATAATTTCATCTTCTGCAGGAAACAAATTTTACATCATCGGATGGAGTTAGTAAAATTTCTTTATACTTTTTCCCACGTGATCTTTACTTTTAGGGTTACGATCGGTCCAGCAGAAAACCATGGTACGGCTACTCATATCATGACAAATCACCCTTCATACTTGATTAGAGAAAAGACGGAATCACGATTATGCGCTTGTGCGGGTGTCCTCCAAACATGTACCCATTTTGTTTTAAGGAAAAGTGAATTTGACTATCTTTCAAATTCACTTTAAAAAAATTAATATGACATTTGTCAAAACAAAGACGATTTGTCGTACCATGTTAATTTTTTCCTCTTAACAATCAACCAAGTTTTGTGAGAGAGACACCACTTTGGGGGACGTTTGGCATTAACACCTGAAAAACTTGGTTTGGGAATTACTGCTCCACTGTAAATGTTCTAAATAGGAATGTGCCTTCAAACTAATCAATGGAGAATCCAGATGACGTTCAAACTCTGACATCACTTTTGTTGTAGTTCGATTTTTAACCATATGAATCTGCTTCAAACCTGTCGCCGGTTATTTTCAGTGAATTTCTCTTTTCATCCGCTATTTTACTTCGTCGAACTTGCCTCGGCGCGCTGTGTGTATGCTGTCATTATTTCAGAAATTGTACTTCTAGAAACGCCTAAATGTTGGGATGTTGTTGGTCACACTTACTTCATCTAACCTCTTTGGAAATATGAGAGGTTCAAAATTTTATGCTTCTAAAAAATTCTGATTCTTCAATAAAGCTGCCACATATTACCAGAGTATATTTGCAATTAGAAAGAAATAATAGCCATTATATTTTAAAGTCGCCTTCACAAAGTCATGTTTGAATTCTCTTTGTAATTATATATACATATATATACCGAAAACTTGAATTTACGTAACTAGATTAGAGAACAAACTATATGTAGTTTACAATATTAAAATTAATGCATATGTAATTAACAAGAACATTTATAAATATTAAGATTTTAAATACATTATATGTTCTTAAATACATAGAAGAACTTATATATCAAGAATAAATTGAGCACTTGACAATATTATGCATTAAGAATGTAGGAACCTGATACCAGCTTTAACATTTTAATATATTAAAAAAAAACTTTTGAATCAAGTATTCAGCAAGAACTTAATTATAGCATACATCAAGGAAACGTATGTATTGAGAATGTACAATCTTGAATATATTGTATTCTTGAATATATCAAATATACGAAAAATCTATTGAGAGCTTATATATTATACAGCAAGAAAAGTATGTGTCAAAAATATAAGAACTTAAGTATAGTTTGTATTCCTGAATATATAAGGAAATAATTATTCGCCGAATTCATATCAAGAATTTGTGGCTATGTGTCATGATTCAAGAAAATAAGAACTTAAATAAAGTTTGTTTCTTGAATGTATCAAAAACATTTAAAAGTTAAGAATGTATTGAGAATATGAATGTCAATAAAACATGTGATGAATATAAGAACTTAAATATAATTTGAATTCTCTCTCTCTCGAGAATGTGTCAAAGATATTTATATGTTAAGAATATACCGAGAAGTGAATAAATTATACGTCAAGAAAACGTATATATCAAGAATATAAGAACTTGAACATGTTAGGGATCAAGAAGATACATATATCAAGAAATGTTAAGAATTCAGTTGTTTGTATTTCTGAATATATCTCTAGCATCTATAGTATATCAAAGAAAGAAGCACTCACAAGGCAATAATAATTGATGGTAGGTAATGGCGATCATTTTTCAGTGCTCTATGTTTGCTAAAATAATTGATGAAATAGGAATTTTTTTATGAGTTGATTTAATCAATGGAAATATTTGGAGCTCATTGAGACTTCGTAACTCAGATGCAAGGACCAAGCAGAAGAATCACAAGACTTCATCTGCCACCTGCTGAGGTATTATTTCACTTAATGGGAGTTGCTAACTACGTACTATTTAACGTGTCCCAGCCACCTTTAGTGAATACCATGGATTTTCGGTCAAGTTGCGAATCGAACTCACTACCTTATGAAAATGAGAATGACCCTTTTCCCAACCAAGCTACCAGAACTTTACAATCGATAGAGTTTTCAAAAAGCATTGCAAGTGTTATAGGATATCTTCTTTGCAGTGTCATTATAAATTAAATAATGAAATTTCTTCGATGCCTTGACCTGTCTATAGAATTTTCATGATCCTTTTACATATAAGCATCTACATCTACATATAGAATATAGGTCCATCTACATATAAGCATTTTTTGTAAAATAAAATACAATCTTTTACTAAAAAGAATAGTTTAAATTATTTTTAGTCTGCAGGTTTCCAAACGAAAACGCGGTAAATCTTACGAAAGTTTTAACAAAAGTCGTAAAATTGATTATTTTCTTTTTATCAACTAAGTATTGAAAATAATTTAATTCCATTTTGATTCTGTAGGAATATTAGAATTTCAATGTCAACTGAAATATTTGAAATTAAATTTTGTTGATAAATTTAATTTTTCACTTAATATTCAATAAGTTAAAGTTTTGTTTCATGACATCAACGAGGAACAAGTGATTAAAAGAATGTTCCATACGATTTTTACTGGATATTTATTTCATGTACTACAATAAGCCACAGGTAGATTTTTTCTGCCCTCCGGTAAATATCTCAAAGATAATGAAATATGAATCGGAGAAGGTCTGTTCTATGTAACTACAGTTGAATACATTATCGCTAAATGAGCGATTCCACGCCAAATCTGACATCCCATCCGTTATGTTTTTAAGCAATTGCCATAAAGTAAATATTGCTTGAAATAGTTCTTTTTTCACTGATCAAGTTTCAGAAAAGTCATTTCAGGAACATAACATTGTTATGACAGAATAAATTTGTATTGCATAATAAAAAATAATAAACTTGTAAAATTTTTGCGTATTTAAATAAAGAGTTTAGCTGGTTTTGCTTGCTGTTGACCATGAGAAACAGAGAGTACAATTTAGAAAAAAAGCAATAATTAGAGTAAATTAAATAGTACATTGCTTATCAGAAAAAATATCACCCGTCTTTTTTCAGTCACTGTATTCGAATCAAAGATAATTTAAAGATTTTAAATTAGTGAAAGGTTTTTCATTTTTTTATAATGAGAAGTTTTCATTTCAAAATTGACCCTATTGTTTACTTTTCTATTTGAAGATAAAAATTCATGGAAATGAAATTTCTGTGAAGACGCTTTATTCATGTATTTATTTTTGGTGATTTTCTAGATTAAACGCAAGTTCCACTTCAAAGACTACTGTCCACTACACTTGACCACTGTAAGTTTGAAGAGTACAAATTTTTTGAAACCGTGTAGTAGACAGTCCAAGAGGTGAAATTTGTTTGTTGGTTGATTGGTGACTTGAGAATCTATCAAGAGATAATAATAATTTTGATACAATTCTAATAAATTTAGGGTTTTTTTTATAACAAATTGTAGACACTGTTTACGGCATAGATTTTTATCAAATAATTCTAGTTTATTCAAAAATTCATTTCTTTGATACTTATATTTATGGCAATTAAATAAGATGTCATCTTAGATTTTACATATTCATCTTAGATTTTATATGAATAGCCTAAAGAAGAGTTAGTCATATTAAATCAATATGAAGTAGCAGGCGTAATTAGCATTAGAGATATAAATCTAGTAAAAACAACATCTTCTTTCCTTGATTTTAATGCCACATCAAAAAATTTCCACTTTGGAAGATCATATATACATTCATAATATTTATTTGAGTTATATTGTAGGTTATAGGAAAGTTGTAGTTTCTTGTTATAGAAAGCAGATAAATCCTTTGATGAGACCAATGGAAGAGAAAACCTATAAGTCATTAATTAATTTTGCTAGTTTGCCAGCAGCTTCATTGCAAATATCTTTATGAACTGGAATCCAAATAATTTTTGTAGCAGGATGAAACTTAACGGTTTTGATCAATTTATTTTTCAGACGCAAAATTACTTTATGCGATCTTGTAGTAGAATTAGAGAGAGCTGAAAGAACACATTTACTGTCATAGAGTATATAATTTGGGACATTAGAGACAGTTAATCATCAATGGACTGGTATAATGCAAGAGCTTTAGCAGCGAAGATAGAATTTATATTGTTGATTCTAAATTTGATAAAGTGGGGATCAACAATAGAAGTTGTACTGGAAGATTTTGAAGCATCTGTTGTGATAAAGCAGCAAGCTTAGGACTAGTTATGAAGAAATTCTGAAAACAAAGCTTTAATTTGATATGGAGGTAGAGACTTATTTTGAAATTCAAAATCTGTAATGTGGATAGATACTGTACTCTAACAATCGAGGGAAGAGCTAATTCAATTAAACACTCTGTGTTGAGATTTTTTAAGCAAATAGAGAGGCCTTCTCTCTCACTGGTTGGTTGAGATTCATTCAGGATACATAAATTATTATCATGAAACCATGCTGACAGTGCTTGCCTACTTCAGAGTTTAAATCGTAAATTTAAAGATTCCCTCCAACGACTAAGATGAAAATTGAAATCTCCTACAAGAATACATGGCTCCTTAATTAATTCTTGTAGGGAATTTTAAAAAATATTTATTTTAAATCTTGGCGAATAGATATTTATAATATGAAGGATAAGGTTATGATTTATTATTTTGACAAACATTACCTCATTATTTACATTATCAAGAAAGGGAATGTCCATGTTTTTTGAAGGATATTTCCTTGAAACTGTTATCACACTACCCATAAGATCAGCCTATCTTTTCATGATAAAATTTTAATATATGCATATTTCCGAAACAATATCCATATAAAAGAATATATTCTTTCAGGAATTATTTTCCTTATTAATTCTCAAGTTTAAAATTTCCTATTATTGCTTATTCCTCTTCTAAGAAATCTAGAATGAAGAATATTTTCGAAATTTTTATTTAAGAAAGAAAAAATATTTCCACCGTATTAAAAAAAAAGAATTCCTTTCTTAGCACAGATGGGGAAATTTGTCCTTAACATATCGTAAATTTAACATTTTTGCACACATTCCCAACTTTTTTCTCCTGCGAGTTTTTTTGCCGCCATTATTTTTCTTCCCAGCCTTTGAGGTCCACAAATTACCCATTACATTCCACACTGTCAGGGTAAAAAGGGGCATCTTTAGTGTCTTATTGGATTCCAGGTGGTATTTTACCGCGACAAATCGCTGGCTGTCAGGGGCAGGCGTTAATGCTCCTCTTTAAGAGGGCAACCTTTTTTGTTCCACGTTTTTATTTGATTAGTTACGGATGGGTATCTTACTTACGAGATAAATGAAAATGCTTTTTTTTCTATCTTTGCCTATTTTAAAAGGTAAAAAAAAGTCATAAAATATTTTCCTTAATTTTTTAATGGAATTTCCATTTTATTCGAAAGAAGCATGAAATTTTGATTCGATTCCATCAGAACTGGTTTAATTTATTAGTCTCTCTACTATCATTTTTATCATTCCAGACCTAATTTGATAAAGGTTGACTTCAAAATGTATCTTTGTACCTGTAAACCAAGTCACAGAGACGAGTAACATTACCCAAGTCACTCTACCCGAACTTGTTCATAAGGTGGGAACACATTCATTCATCATCACAGAAGAAAGGACAAGGAAACACACACACACAGAGACAGAAAGAGAGAAAGGAACGCAACCATGTCAAAACCAGGATTCGAACCCACGACAAACAGCCCAAAATCCAGGAACGCTAACCATTCAGCCATCGATCTGCCTGTGCACTTTTTTTAATAAGATTTGTGAAGCTAAATAAACTAATTACTTAAGACTAGCCTAATCTCTCTCTGTCCACAACAAGAATGCATTCAATAAATTAAGACTTAAACTTCGAAATCAATCAAACAAAAAATACTGACGATTAAGATTATACGATTGCATTGGGAGTCCAGCACCAGTAGGTATTTGTAACCAACTTGATGCTCACACACATATGAGATTACTTTTTAGGCACACGAATTACGAATGTGGAAGTGAAATTTAAGTTTTTGTGTTTCAAAGCAGTGAAAAAAATACTTTGTATAGTTTCTTTATTCTTTTATGATATTCTATGCCTCGAAAAATCAAAACGATACCTTGATTTTTCTTGTTCCTATAATTTTATTCTGAATTAAAAAGGAACATTTTTCTTCAGATTCCGAGATTGTGAAGAAATGTTTTAAACACATACTGTTAACTCTAAGCAAATTGAATACTATGAGCTTAGACGTGTGCTGTTGGGAAAAAAAATACGTAGTTCATCTAGAAAGTAATGGCTGTTTCACTCTAAAAAAATGAAAAATATAGCATATATGTAGAAAAATATCAAAATATATGAATTGAATGAAAACAATTTAGCTATATAAATACATAAAGTTTTTTCGCTTCTCTGCATAATCATCTACATATAAGCATTTGTAAAATACCTGGCCACTAGCTTTAGAATTCTCATTATTTTGTAGTTATGAATTTAAGTTATATTTTTCAGTCTCCAGATATCCTTAACTATCACAACATCTTATAATTCATACTTTTCACAAATCACATGTAGCCAAGAAACTCTTTTAACTTACATAAAAGATAAAAATTGCAGTAAAGATTAAAATGCTAAAAACTCTCTTCTAAAATCATTCACTAACAGAAAGTCTCAAACAGAGTTTTTTTGAAGATGCTGCCTAATATTGGCATGAAATGCAATGCATGGTGTCTTTTGGTAAGAAACTCTGAAAGAGAATTTCTCTGAAGATGCTGCTGGATGATGATGCCTTTTGGCATGAAATGCAGCTACCCTTTCATGATCAAGCTACAGAAGAATATAACAGGGGAAGCTGAAGGTCTTGACTAGATACATGCTTATATATAAGACATCATTATGCAGAAAAGTAAAGTATGTATGTATATTTAATCGAAAAGTTTTACTTATCTTTCTAATTTCTTACAAATCTTATGCATTTTTAATATATTTTATCCGATAAATTATATCAGTTTCTAATAAAATTAAATCAATTTCTAATAAATGTTGGTTTTTCATATTTTGCGTGAGACGATCAATACTTTCTGTGCGACAAACATTTGTATAAATAAATTAATTAAATAAAATCAATGATTTAATTGTACACACATATGTGTACGCGCATTTATGAATGCTTTTAAAATAAATTTCTGTAAATGAATAAATTATTTTTTTTAGTTTATAGTTTATAGAAATTTCACATGAAGAGAAAGCTTTGAAATGAATTTTTATATAAAAAATAGATTAGGGAAGTATTGATTACCTTTGCAAATGGGCCAAAAATAACTGCCTGAGATTTTTTCTAAGAATGATTTTAAAAATGCAATTTTAATCTAATGAGTAGTTAAGATAATTGCTTGAAGAGAAGCACATTATGTCATGTTCCGTTATAAATGCTTTTGAACAATTGTTTTCTTTACTATCTAAATTTTATACGACGAATATGTTTGGCTTTGTGTTTCTTTTTAAAAACTGTTGATTTAGCAACTGAGTGGTTAGTGATACTGCCTTCCATTATAGTTCAAAGATTCAATTCGAATCCTTGTAACGAATGCTTATAGAGTTTCTTACCCTTTGATTTCTTGCATTGTTAATTTTTTGAATCTATCATTCTTGTCTTTTTTGCATTGTGCTGATTTTTTTAAATGTATCGTTCTTACATTGTCATTTCTAGAATTTAGCATTCTTCCTTGCAAAGTTAATTTCTAGAATTAATCATTCTAGTATTTACAACGTTGTTATTTCTGAAACTTATCCCTCTCATCTTTCTTGCATAGTTACTTCAAGAATTTACCTTTCTGGTCTTGTTAATTTCTAGAATTTATTTCGTTCTTGTCTTTCTTGCATTTTAATTTTCTAGAATTAATTCCTTTCCCTTTTCAATAAAAAATGTAAAGAAAAGGATTAATAGAGCTGTAATTAAATGCAATAAGTTTTTTTTTTCTCTTACAGTTTGATCATTCACTTAAAATAACTTGAGAATAAAAGTTTTTTCGTATAATTTAATTTCGAATCTAGACATTTTTAAATATGTTTCAACAATGTTAAATAAAATTTTCTATTCAAATTCAAATGAGGTCTCCTTTTACTCATTCCTAAATTACACGATTTTAATTCAATTTTCAAGGAATATTATAATTATCATAGTGATGATAATATATTATGTTCCTAATAAATGAAGTGTCAAAAGAGATCATTTCATGTTGAGCTTTTACTTCATCATGATTTACGTAATTTTTAGATCAGCTTACGAGTAGAAGTTAAAGTCAGCAATGATGAAATCAGACATTTACTCCTTCATAATTTCATACATTCATGATTTACGTAATTTTTAGATCAGTTTCTACTAGAAGTTAAAGTCATTAATGATGAATACATTTACAGGAACTTCACTCATTCATAATTTGAAATTTCATGCATTTGGTTGATTATAGAAACAAGAAATGCATTTAAAATAGTGCATTTCAAATTCATATTCATATAGTTCACTCGTTCATAAATTATACATTTTAAGATTAATAAAAGCAAAATTCCATAACAATGTATTTTTGTTTCACATTCATGAATTTTACTTATTCATACTTTAAAAATTATTTAGATCAATAAAATCAAAAATCGACAATAATAAATTTGAATTTGACACACACATATACTCATGACTTTAATTCATTCATAGTTTACAAATATTTAGAATGATAAGAGCAAGAAATTCACACAATCACATTTAAATTTCATACTCATAAATTTTGCTTTTATAATTTATAAATTTTTAAAATCAATTGCAATATGTATTTTAACTTC
>JAPDSC010130630.1:25154-43537 GCA_026290005.1 Latrodectus geometricus | reverse complement strand
TTTTTTATCTTTTCGCAAAATTCGCATCAAATTTCGCAGACAAAATCAATAGGGCGAATCCATGAGAACGCCGTTTCCATAACTAACAAACACCACAGAAGCTGGGTCCGAATATTGTAAAACTGTGTGCTTCCCGCCAGGGCCTGGGGCTTCATATTTTATTCAGGGGTGTCTGCAGGCCTTTTTCAAGATGCATTTGCGGTTGCCCACGTCCAACGCTAACTCCGTGCTCACTGTCCACCCTGCCAACTAAATCTGAGCAACTAGTTATGAATATTAATCACACGCCATATGTTTTTCTTTATTTGTTTAATATTTAAAAAGGCAATCGTATCTCCCTTCCCCGGCTTGTGGTACGTGCGTAAGTTTTGGGGTTGACAATAACAAAATTACAGGAGAAAACGTAGTATGAAATCGGACCACAAGCTTCTTAGCTCAATATTCATTTTGGTAAAATATTTTTGGAGTAGAATACATAGAAGATTAAAACTAAGTTAA
Organism: Latrodectus geometricus; assembly: GCA_026290005.1. Classification (NCBI taxonomy): domain Eukaryota; kingdom Metazoa; phylum Arthropoda; class Arachnida; order Araneae; family Theridiidae; genus Latrodectus; species Latrodectus geometricus. Next base: position 43,039 of record JAPDSC010130630.1, on the reverse strand, counting down.
TGAAAGTGCTATGTATAAATTATATTTGCTTATAATAATAATAAATTATTAATAATAAACAATGCAGATTATTAATGCATTATATATATATACAAAATAATTTATAACACTTAAAATTCACATTTTCTTTGAAAAGGTAAAATAAAACCACTACATGAAAATAGTAGCTTATAGGGCTATATTTCTATAGTTTTTTTATTATTTTAATAATAATTATTTATAGTCTTTATATCAGAATAATTATTTTTCATTACTTATTATAAATTAAAAGCATAACATGTTTCTGTTTTATAATAAAATACAGATAAAAAGATTGTTATATGAAATTAATGATAGAATATAGCTAAAAGTTATTATCATTGCATAAAGTCTACCAAGCATGTCTGGTTGTTTCGTATTTAATGCTCACGTCTTCAGTTCAACAGCATGTGAGTTCGAATCTCAACTTGGGTGAGTGTATCTTTACTTGTAAAACATATGAATAAATGAAGTATATTTCCTTTTGAGAGAGATGATTTTTCATAGATTTTGGGTACTATATAAATAAATAGGGGAAAACCTATTAAACTTCTTCCAAGATCTGATCCAACACACATTAGTGTGCAGAGAGCAACAACTTAATATGCACTTTCTGATGTTCAGTAATAGCAGGGATCGAACTAGGAACCTTCCACTTTCCAAATCTACGATTTTACCACAATATCTGGTAATCTTGTGTATGTAGGTTTGTTGTAGTTCGGAGCTTATATATATTTACAACTTTATGTGCTTGATAAATTAAATCTCATGTGCAAAAAATGACAGTAGAAAAACAAATAATCAATATTCAACATTTAAATTGTTTTGATTGTTTTATTCTCAAAATGATGTATATTTGAATCTTGGTATTCTATTGGAGAAAAGAGCTACCCACTCTTCGGAATGTCAGAGGTTCAATGTGTAATCCTTTCAAAAAACCTTCACATTGAGTGGTCCTTTTTTTCGTTAGAATCTATTGTTGCTCCATTGATGTGGTGTGTAAGTTCTGTAAAGAGATTGATCACACCCAGGGGAAGATCTCAGTACTTGAAAATCATTAAACATTATAAAATTATCTATTTTTAGTGGTTTCGAGTAGTCAGTAAGAACTACAATAAGATTAGGAACCATAATCCAGCAATATTAATAAAAATATCCATAAAAACCATCTTCATACCAAATTTCAAGTTTAATAATTCATCGAATATAAACTTGTGCTTAAAAAAATGTTTCTAAAATAAAATTTCTGTCTTCATATTTTTAGTATTCAAAAACAATTGTTAAAAACGATCAGCTCATAAATATTTCGAAATAACAATTAATTAAAATTAATTAAATCTCCGAAAATTGAAGTTAGAATTTCAATTATAAAGCAATGTAAAATAGAAATGAAAAGATTTTTTTTATCGTTATTTAGTTTTTCATGAAGTTCATATTAACATTTTCTTTACATAAACTATGAAATATAATAGTAATTTCATCTTTTCATTTTTAAAGCGAAAAATAAATTACGTTTTTCATTTTCAAAATTAGTAATTTCATATTCATATTTATACGAAGTTAGCAAAGATGATTGAGTTTCCCATTTTACGAAGTGTTGTATTTCAAACTAAATTAGAAAATGTTTAAATGTCATATGTTGAAAAAATATATAGAATAAGATTTATTTATATTCATAATATTATTTAGATAGAAATCACTTTATTTTAATATATATTTATGTTGGTGTTTAATAAATTTGAATAAAAGATAAAATGGACTATATATTAGATAAGTTAAATTAATGTACATATTTTACAAATTTTTACGAATCTCTATGTAAATATGGTAAGAAGTTTTTAGCATTACAATAAAAGAAATGAACAGAATCAAATGTAATTGAATATATTTTTATGATTTTGAATTCACCACAAAGAAAATGCATTTAATACATATGTATTTCATCAGTATTTTGTTCATAAATTTAAATGTAAATCATGCTGTTTCAAATTTATTATTAAAGAACAATATTTAATATTATCCACTAAATCAACAAAACGTGCCATTTAATGAGATTTAATTTAACATTCATATTTTTGTATTATTAAATGTAAATATTTCTATACATTCACGTGTGTTATCATTTTATACATTTATTTTTTTTCAATATATAAAAGTGTAATTAATCTTATAAACCTTATTTAAGTAATTCGAGTATATTTTTAATGAATTTTCAAACAATAAAACAAAGGTCAGGAATATCAGTGGTACTTGGAAAACTTACGTCTTAAATTATTTATAAGTAAAATTAACTAAAAATGTTTATTTATTCTTGAAAATTTATGATTACGTTAATATTAAAAATCATGATTTTTTAGCAAATTAAATACAATTTAATTAATATTTTTACCTATGAAATTTAATAAAAATTGCCAAAAATTATTTTTATAAAATTCATCTTATATAAAAATGATAGATATGGAATATGGATAATGAAGCCGAAATTTCGAATTATAAAAAAGTGCATTTAAAATAACAATAAAGAATCTGAATATGTTTTAAAAAACGATTGTATAATCTATATTAATAAAAGCAAGTGTAATGTGTCTGTCCGTCTGACCGAGCTCTCCAGCCAAATCTATCGCACGCAGGGACCTGGAATTTTTTACACGGAAGCACAAGGGGGCTGGCCACCAGACCTCGAAGCCCGATTTTCGATTTTTGAATTAGAAAAATTTAAAAAAAAATTATTTATAAAACTTCTTCTCCAGATCGCTGCTCGCCAATAGCTGATTCCGGGGTTATAGATAGATAATAAAAGCAAGTGTAATGTGTCTGTCTGTCTGTCCATTTGAAATTTGTTCGTTACCAATGTCAAATTATGGTAAAACTATACTTTAAGGTGGCCCCTTGGCAAACATGGCGATTTTTGTTTGGCTATCGTTTTTATTGGCGATTTTTGTTGCACAGACAATGAATTCCCCTGTTGCTATCGGAATATGATTGGGGTTTGCCCGGCTTGGCGATCAATCGCGATTACAACTTTGCGAGAATCAAAGAGGCACCATAAAGTATATTCCTAATTTGAATGTTGTTAGCTTGGTTGTTTAAAAATGCCGCCATTTCCCCTATTTTTACATGATTGTTATTAACTGGAAAAAAAGAAATAAAAGTTTCATTCATTTAATGTCGCTGAATTCGGATAACTATTCCCTTTTTGACTAAAAATTTAGTCAAAGGCAACCTCTATGATTATAATGATTTCTTTTACTGAAATTCGGAAAGTTTTCATCATTCGCACTTACAATATGAAATAACTTTAATTTGAATCGAAGTTGATCTATAACGTAGTAAGTTTCATTGAATATAAATTTATGTTTTGATTGCTATCAATATTAAATCCGACATAAATTTTGAAACATGGAATATTATTGTATTAGTCTGCAATAATATAAACATGTAAGAAGTACAACAGCGGTAAGTTATGATAGGAACCATTTTCCTATTAACTGAGAAACTAGCGCCCTCTATTCCAAACTTTACAGAAATTTCTAGACGTTTCCAGAAGTAAAAATTGTTACAGTTATTTAAAACTGTAAAGGCTGGTTTGAACATCCACGTGAGAAGGTGCTACGTGGATATGATACGCGAGTGAAGTGAGACAATTTGCAGAATTTCACATTCTAATTTTGATTTGATAAGCTGCGTTACTGCATAGTTTACTTAAAGCAAAAAATTCATCACATATTTTCATTTGAGTATTTAATTCCCGTGGGAGAAGAAATGGATCCTAAAAAGCCTGAAGAAAAACCTGGTGAGAAAAAACCCGGACAGCCTGATGATAAAGGAGGAAAACCAGGAGAAAAGAAACCTGGGGAAGAAAAAACTCCACCTACAAAGTAGAGGATCAGCTTTTATGGAAGAATAAAAAAAAAATGAAGCCAAAATTATGAGTGAGTGATAAAATGTTATTATATATATTTTAGAGAATAACTTATAATAATCAAGATGAAATCTTAATTTTGCATTTTAAAATTTGGACTTTACTTACCCTTATAATTTTTTCCGCCTTTAATAATTTCGGTTAATTCCCAGTGAACGGTACGCTCCTTATACGGTACGCATATATACAACGGTAATCATATATACAATTATAATTAATTGTATATAATAATGTATAAAATTATATTATTTGTATAAAATAATATAATTTTATATTATATAATGATATTAATTGTATATTCTATAATTATATTAATTGTAAAAAAATAGCGTACCGTACACTGGGATACAGCCAATAATTTCTTTTTATCCCTTTTAAGTTATAAGTATGATGCTTTTTGTTTTTCGTGTTTGGAATTTTATATTGTTAAACTGGCTGATTGTGTATGTGTGTATTATAAAATTAATTCCATATTCTTTTGTTGGTTAAATTGCACTTTAGTTCCCCTACTTCACCAACTCGCGAATTTGATGCGCTTTTTCACTCATGCTCATTAATTATCCTTTTGTTTTAGTCTTTTCATTGGTCGCTAATTAAGTTTCACTTTGAAATAGCCGTAGAATTTTCGCCATGGCATCGGCGGTTTTGAAAAGGCGCCAAGTAGGGGACCTAAAGCGCATTTTCACCTATTAAGGACTTTTTCTACAACGGATCTAGATATTCATTTGCATTATGTCGAAAAATTGTCATCAGTGTTTTGAATCTTAGGTTAAAATGTGCTTTAGGTCCTTGGCATGAATAATTTTAGTTGGTTATAAATTTTGTCATTCTTGGTAATCCTACTTTGATACACTAGATACGATAAACGTAACGATTTCTAGAATTCTTATTTTGCCATTTCGTTCTGCCTGGACGCTTTTTTTTCCCGTTTGTCACCAAAGGTATGGGACCTTTGGTGACAAATTGAATCCTGTCTCCTAGGATTGTACCATTAATTTAATTCATTTAATGTTAATTGAAAATTTTATTTTGTAAAAATATTTTTTTTTATTTAAAATGTTTGGAAAAAACAGAAAGTTAATGATGGAAAAAGCAGAAATTTTGTGATTTTTTGTTACGCATAGTAATGCCATTTGGCGACTTTATAACTTGCACCGGTGAAATGAAGAAGTACCCATTTTCATACTATATTATTGACTCAATACATTCTTCAGGAAATTCTAATTATTATTCATTTTAGCACAAACGATCTATAATAATAAAAGCACGTGTAATGTGTCTGTCTGCCTGTCTGTCCATTTGTCTGACCGAGCTCTCCAGCCAAATCTGTCGCACGCAGGGACCTGGAATTTTTTACACGGAAGCACAAAGGGGCTGGCCACCAGACTTCGAAGCCCGATTTTCGATTTTTGAATTAGAAAAATTTTAAAAAAATTATTTATAAAACTTCTTCTCGAGATCGCTGCTCGCCGATAGCTGATTCCGGGTTTGTACCAGCTCCTTTTGAGAAACAATTCTGGCGACCATCTTTTGGAAAATTTTCCGTTTAAAATATTTAGGATATATTGTTCCTTTTTATCGACGGGGAATGTTGTGTGAGTGGGGGGGGAGAGAGAGAGACAGTCTACATGTCCTACACTTCTATTCCTGCGCTATTCACTTATCTGCATTTTCTAAATGCACGGGAAACGTCGGGCGGGTACAGCTAGTACATATATATACGTATGTTCTAAGTTATATAAAGTCTAAAGTATAGTTTTTTTGTTTAGAGCTGGTCAATGGCTGTGTGGTTATCGTTCTTGATTCCTAAGCTGTTGGTCCCGTGTTCGAATCCCGTTTTGGGCACAGACGTTTTCTTTCTCTCTCTCTGTGTTTCCTTGCCATTTCTTATAAAATGATGGATGAATGTGGCCCGCCCTATAGACGGGTTTGTGGTGGTGTGACGTGGCCAATGCTACTCGTACCTCCGTGACTTGGTTATTAAGTGCCCATCAACCGGTAACGCTAAAATGAGTAGCAGTTTCCGGCCTTGTTGGGGGCGATGGGTCCAGTCACCCAAGTACCCCACCTTTCGAAAAAAAATTTCCTACATAGCTGAATGTATTTCAATAATCAAATCTAAGGTGTTAAACTAAATAGTTAGTCAATTTAAATGCGCTTTTAATAGCAGTTTAATTATTTACTTTGGTTTAACTTTTTGGTAAATGCTTAATATTAATGAACATATGAACATTTCGAAGAAAGTTAGATAAAAATAAAAATCAAACAAAGATTTACAAAATTAAGTTTCTACTATGCAATGCTGTATGCTTATATATACCAACGATACAATTACGAATGTGATTATAAACTTTAAAAAACCTGGTAGCTTTATAAAAAGCTGCATTCTTATTTTGTCAAAATATCAATAGATTTTCAGTAATTGGAAAAATAATATTTGAATAATTCAGAGAAAGCTTTCTAATCAATAATTTATAAGCAGCCTTATCTCTAGTTCCGTAACTTAAAACATACGTCATAGTACTCTTATTTAATATACACGTTTGTTTAATACTGAAAGATGATGACATAGGAAAATATAATTACCTTTCATTAAAAGATAACAATAAAGCAACAGAGAAGAGATAAAACAATGTTTCATTATGTATTCCTTTTCCGTGTTCATATAATATAATCGAATGCTGCATCAGATACAATTAAATTTTCAGCAAAAGAAAATAATTGGGCTTATCACATATCAAATAGTTACCATTTTCACAAATTAATAAATGAGCAAATAGACTATCGACATTTTGAAAAATAAGGACAAAATTATTGCTTGACAATAAAGTGCTTTATATTAATTTAACTATACATTATAGATTTCATATATGCCCTTTCATTAAAGCGAACAATAAAGTTACTTAAATACAAATATATAATGATAGAAATTAAATTATAGAAATTAAATATTTAAATCAACAACTAGTTAACATTTATGAAGAAAATGTTATATGCTTGCAATTAAGTCTGTGCAATTTAGAAATTAGACGAAATAATTTCGCAATTATATAATACCACAAACGTGATATCTTCGTATTCGTAGTAAAAATTGCTTGTATAATAATTCTCGTAAAATATTTCTTGTTTTTCTAGTATTTTTTTAAATGTATCGTTTGGCTAATTATTTTACTAGTTACCTTTTATCTCTTCTGCTTTTTGCATGCATTAAAATTATTAAGTTGCAAGGTGTCACGTGATTTTATCATGATAGCAGAAATGATTTTGATCATTTTATATATATATATATATATATATATATATATATATATATATATATACATTTTATAAAATTATATATATACATATATATACATTTTATAAAATTTACACTTAAAAAGTAGTGTAGATATGGCAGTTGAATAGAAGCGCTGTGTTCTGTAGTTCGAAAGTTCATTGGTTTGATTCCTACTATGGGCGTGAGTATTTTACACAGCAGGGTGAACAGCCTATGCTTGAAAGCCATTGTAAAGCATCTTTAGGCTTCTACTGTAAATTTCCTTTTTAGAATACCTTTTTATGGATTGTAGGTCAAATTCATTTGTAACGAAGCAGAAAAGTTGAAAAATTCTCAAGCGGTCATTATAGCTGAAAGACATAGTAAATGTTGAAGTTCCCAACACACATATTTCACTATTTTGAATATGCTAGTATTGAACTTAAGACCATCGACTCTGAAGAACATTCATCTTGAAATATATTTCTCAAAACCTATGCGAAAAAATTGAGTTATGTAAGCCAAAAAATCTCGAAATATTTATTAATAATATAAAAAAATTTTAAGTTTTATATTTTAAAAAATGGTATATGTTATACTTTTTTACAATTACCAAACAATAAATAATTCATATTTGATGATTTTATACAGAAAAATATTCACAAACTACTACGAATAAAATGATACTTTATACAGGTACACTGTATAAAGTATCATTTTATTTTAATCTTTTCGTCAAATTAAGAAAGATGAATAAAAATAAGAAAAATAAAGATGTATTTTATTTTTCTAACACAACATCGCATTTCAATTATAAAGCTAAGGTCTATATGGATGTTAATAGTGTTACACGTGATTTTAATTAGAATATTTACATCAATATGGCATTGCTTATTAATAAGCTATTATGAATGTAAACTATTACCACATTTGCAAAATGAGATTCATTAAGAAATAATACGTGTGCTTTCATATCAACATCAGTGAATGCTGTTTATTCTAATACCTAATACGACAACAGAATATAATTATTATGCAAATATAATAACGCTATGAAGTTATTTTAACGTATGGTAAAGATATTACTGCTACAATAGTAATGACTGTTTGCTTGAAGAAACACATGACTTTATAAATAATCTAAATGAATCTAAAGGCCAGATATGATTTTGAAATGTACATTCTCGAAAATATTTTAAGAGAATATGATTATATTAATAGAAATGAAAATGGTAATATGAGAAGAATTATTATAATTTGAAAGAATGATGTAATAGAGATTATTGAATCGTTAGTTGCATTATTGTTATTGGTTTATTCCGATGTCTTTCCGTCTGCATATTTATGACAATTATAATGTTATTTTGGTCACGGTTACCGTTAAACACGGTTATCAAGAAAATGGGCCAAAACCTTATCCAAAGCCCTGATCTTTATAGCAACGGAGATGAACGTTATACCCTATATAACACTTAATGTACATAGGTTCTCTTAACACGATGGTTTTCTGTTGATACAAGTATCAAACCCGATGCCTCCAAGCCAGTGAACGACTTCTTTTCTCCTTCGATTGCCTAAGATGAATAAATACACTAGTATAGTCATGATACTATAGGAATTTAATGAATAAAAATATAATTTTGAAGAACAGATATATCATGTTTGTATGAATATATAAATATAACAGCCGCCCAACCTGTCTAATTGTTAGTGTAACTGAGTACGGATGAGGAGCACCTAGGTTCGAGTCCCGGCTCGGGAAATGAATGTACTTTCTCTTTGTGTTTCTTGTCCTTTCTACTGAGATGATGAATGAATGTGGCCCGCCCTATAAACGGGTTTGTGGTGGTGTGGCGAGGACGATGCTACTCGTACCTCCGTGACTTGGTTCAGAGGTGCCCACCGGGTAACGATAAAATGAGTAGCTGTTTCCGGCCTTTTTACGGCAAATGGGCTAATGTACTTACTTGCTCAAGGGTGCCCGCCATTAGAAATAAAAATATATAAATATAACAAACAGTATTTTTCTTTTTTTTCATGTTAAGAAGTTCAAACTAGTGACATACCTAAGAAGCTGGAATCAACATACCTTTGTTGTACGACCAAACTCTTTGGAGTGAAAGGTATGAGGTTCGATTCTGTCAACTGGGAAATAATAAATTTTTGATTTTTACTTATTCATTGTTTTATTTAAAATAATGCAAACAACATTTTGAATCCATTAGAAGTGGTTCGAGAAATTGAAATGATGTGAGTATTAATTAAAGACAATTAAAATCATTTACAATTTGTTAATTAATAAAAAAATCATTTAGCTCTTAGAAAATATTGCTATTTATAAGTTAGTATTTAGATATACCTTAAAAATAATATTTTCATGAAACATTTTTCTTTAAGTCCCTAAAAAATGTTTTATTGTATAATCGAAAGATTTTAGTATAAATTATATTTATCTAAAGTAAATTCTGCAGCAATCAAAAGTAAATAAAATTTTTGACAAATTTAATATTCTAAATCCATTTAAAATATGTTTATAGTGTTCTAATTTAAAAATTGGTCATTTATTTCTTAGAAAATATTGGTATTTATAAATTAACTATTTCAATATCCCTAACAGTAATATTATATGTAACATTTTTCTTTCAGTACATAAGAATTTTTTTATTGTGTACAATTGAAAGATTTTAGTGTTAATTATTTTTATGTAAAGTTAATTACATAGTGATCAAAAGAAAAGTAAATTTTTTGTTGAATTTAATATTTTAAATGTTTAAAATGTATTAATAATTTTCTAATTAAAAAATTGATCATTGAGCTCTTAGAAAATATTGATATTGATAAATTAGTAATTTAAATATCATTAAATATTTTAATGTAATATTTTTCATTCAGTGCATAGGATATGTTTTTATTGTATATAATCCAAATATTTTAGAGTTTATAATTTTTATATAAAGTATAAATCATGTAGTAATCAAAAATAAATAAAATTTTTTTAAACTTAATATTTTAAATATGTTTAAAATGTATTAACAATTTTCTAACTATAAAATTGACAATTAAGCTCATAGAAAATATTAATATTTAAATATCCCTTATAAAAAATATTTTTAAGGGGTATTTAAATACTAATAAGTACTAATTATGAATAATAAGTACTATGTAGTGCTAAAGTAACATTTTTTTAATACATCAGAAATGTTTTATTGTAAAGACGAAAGATTTCAGTGTTGATTATTTTTATGTAAAGTAAATCACGTAATAATCTAAAGTAAAGAAAATTTTTTGTCGAATTTAATATTTTGAAACTGCTTAAAATGTGTTAACAATTTTCTAATTAAAAAATTGATCATTTAGCTGTTATAAAATGTTTTATAAAATATTAGCTATTTAAATATACCTAAATATTCTTATGTAATATTTTCCATCCAGTATATAGTACATAGGAAAAGTTTAATAGTATATAATCCAAAGAAATTTTAGCTTTAATGATTTTATAGAAAATATAAATCACGTAATAATCAAAAGTAAATTTTTTTTGTCAAATTAAATACTTTAAAACTGCTTAAAATGTATTAAAAACTATCTGGTTAAAAAATTTATCATTTAGCTCCCAGCAAATATTGATATTTATAAATTAACAATTTAAATATGCCTAAACATTTTTATGTAATATTTTTCAATCAGTACATAGGAAATGTTTTATTTTATATAATCAAAAGATTTTGGTGTTAATTATTTTTATATAATTTATAAATCATGTTGTAATCAAAAGTAAATTAAGTTTTTGTCGATATTTTAAATCTGTTTAAAATGTATTAGCAATTATGTAGTTAAAAAATTATCATTTAGCTCTTAGCAAATATTGGTTTTTATAAATTATCAATTTAAATATTCCTAAATATTTTTATGCAATATTTTTCCATCAGTACATAGGAAATCTTTTTATTGAATACAATCCAAATATTTTTGTGTTAATTATTTTTATATAAAATATAAATCAGGTAATGATCAAAAGTAAATAAGCAAATTGTGTGGAATTTAATATTTTAAATCTCAAAATGGATTTCATGTTGTGAACACACTGTGAACGCAGAAATAAAATCGAATTATTCACTCCTGCATTTGGGGCTGAATACTGTCGCAACATAAATACCCGCATGATGTGAACGCAAGCGTGTGTGCGGACTTGATGCACTCTAATTCAATGCTTTGTCCTCGCGAATACAAAAAAAAAAAAAAAAATGGGAAGAAGTGGATGAGATAAAAGAGGACTACACTTTTATCTCTGGAAGCACCCCATTCGAAGCACGTCTGAAAAACCCCTACGGAACACCACGTTAAGCCCGACTTCGAAGAGGATGCAACACGACTCCATTGTTTAAATAAAACAAAAAAAAAATAAATCAATGAAAACCGACCAAATCCAAAAAAAAGAGTTCAAACAAAAGTCATAACTAACGAAAAAGAATACAAAAAAATGCAGCCAAAGCGTTACTTTGTGTTGAAGAAGGAATGAAAACAAAAAAAAAAAATGAAAACTGGTCACGATAGAAGAGTAAAGCATGGCATAATAATGAAGAATCTAAAACTTCACCAGCGCGCGTCTACGCCCAAACTTCGCCAAACAGGTTCTCTAGCGGGTTGTGTATGTTTCGAGTTACGCCCACCTGGGGCACGGCCTACCTACCCTTGACCCTTGCAGTGGAGTGACGTACGCCGTCGACACGCTTCGCAACACACCATGGAGTAGTAGGTGGACAGTACGGGGATGGGTTGCCAGCAACGAGATGGCAATTCCTGATAAGTTCGAGTGTGTTGTATCAACAGGGTGTTGTTATCAGTAGTAATGCGCGCCAAAGAAAAAGAAAAAAAAAGGAGAGAAAATTGTTGACCTGGACGTAAATTTTTCCCTCAATTGGCGATGGCCTTCACGCTTTTGTATTATTCGATCTGGCGTATTATCGGGGCTGGGTGGGATAATCGGAAATTGATTGGAAGTCATTCATCACTAATGCTTGTTTCTCGCGTTAAAGAAAACTTCATTTATCTTATTGGAATAAATGTCCTGTCCAGCGTTATAATAAAAAATAGTAGAATTCACACATTTTTGTGATAGGAATCGAAACGCAATTGCAGTGGGAATGGCAAAGAGCAGTGCAGAAAAATGCAAATGTAAATCTCTTACAATGCTATCGTATAGAAATAGAATATAACACTCAAGAACGTATCGAAATCGACAATAAAAATAAATAAAAAAAAACATTTAAAACGTCCTTGCCGATGTAAACTAACCATAAAGTGGATGTTATGATTTTAATTATTGCTTGCAAAAATAATAAAATATTAATATTTTATGTGCTTTACAAGCTACATAAAATAAATTTATCCTTACTAAATGATTAATAAGTTTTATTAGCAATATCAAGAGACAGATATCCAATAATATATAAAATTACCAATCCCATTAAGATATTGGCCAAACTTTTCTTTCCAAATGCTCACTGAAGAGCTTATCCCTCTGACAAATTGACTTGTTTATGATGGGTGGACAAAATTGTATATTCAATATTATTGGTGAAAATGATTATTTGTTTAAAACCAAGACCAATTATAAGTAAAATAAAGTGACCACACATGATCTCAACTGTAAAGAAAGAAACAACCACTTTATGGTTAATAAAATGTAGATCTATAATATGACAAAAAATCACGGTAAATTTTATATGTTATGAAATTATCAAAATTGATATTCTGCGAAATATAATGAAAAAATGGAAACATTCTTTAAACAAATATTTACTTCCAATATAGCGTAGCTGAAAACATTATAATATTAGTTTGGGGAAAAAGAAATCCATAATTTTTACGTGAACTTTATGTAACTTCTTTTGGATTCGCTTTGTAAAAAGGTTTAAAACAGCTTTCCTGTAGATTTTTAGGTCTTGCGCGTTACGACTGCTGACATGCGGTTAACTTCGATCATTTTTGATATTTTATAGACATTTTCGACGATGCTGTATCCACATGCGAGGTGCATCTCTAACATCAAAAATACCCGAACGGAATTGACGAAACAAAAAATGTACGTAACTGGTTGTTACAGTCTTATATAGGACGATAAACACCTTTCACCATTTCAGCCACCTGGTTAGCCTTTTCGGCATTATAAAAGAAAAACGAAATTGGATCGAATTTTCTGTTTGTTGTCTTCTATTTTTAAAACCTTGTCCTCGTAACTGAATTAATCAGACAAAAAACCGCAAGAGGATATTTTAGTGTCAAATGTCACCTTTCCAACGAGCATAAATCTGAAATTGTTTGATAGATACCTCACGAGATATCGATCACTACAGACGTATATCGAAAAAATAATTTAATTACTTTTTCCCCAATCTAATATTATCAGTATCTTATGAACTTAAAAGCCAAAAAAAAAAATAAATAAATAAATACTAAGCCAAATATTTGGCTGCTTCGAGTAAATTAAATTTGTTATTAACACAACAAAAAGACAACAAATGAAGTCATTTCTGAGGCATTTTATCATGTCTTGCACGCTGTCTTCAAGGACAATATTTCACTGATAACAGGTCGTATTCATATGCTATTATAGTAACCTCCCAGAAATAACCCAAGCTATGACAACGCAACAGTTAGCAATCCTTAACCAACAACCTAGATTAATTCGAAATTTTCTCATTCGATGAACGTGGTCACTTAACCACGATGACCACTTATGAATTGACCTACCGCTGTAAAGCAGTTTTAAGACCTTTTACTATCCACCATGCCAACTTCTTTCTCAGAGGACATTTTATATATAATGTGGCGTATCGTCGCGTCGCAAGGGAGGAAACCCGCAAAACTTCCCAGCAGCCACTTTGATAGGCCTGTATGCGGAAATCAAAAGTTCTAGCTAGGTAGCTAAAAATGTTATAGTAGCTAATAAAAATATTAGTATAACTACATTAATTTATTCTTCGTTCCTTTATATATTTAATAAGAGCTCCAACGGCTCTCCTTTTTCTGCTAAGATCAGCAACTATGGCCTAAGACAGTGATTTGACGGTTGATCACATTCCCCTTCACTGAGTTGCTGGAGCTCTATGGGTTGGAGTCATGTCCTCATTAATATGTGACGTCCAATATCCTTCCGTTGGTGTGAAGTAGAGGAGGGTGCCAGCTCACATGTGGGACCTCGTCATTTCTGTGTGGTTAAAAATTACGAGGCATCTGCTGATGGTCGAGCATTCGAAACCCGTTATCTCTAAGGTATAGTCCGGGGCTCGCAAGCATAGCTATGTATGAATTTATTTATAATTAACTATATTCATACATAGCGATTTATTATGATACACATTATCATACATAACGATATTTAATTATACATATATTTATAAATACAGATGACAATTATAACTTTTTCAGCATTTTAAAATATATTTAAATAATAAGAATTTGATGAATAAAAATAATCTTTTTGCAATAATCAACACCTGAATCATCATCAAATTTCTTTTATTTATAACCATAAAAGTTATGTTTGCGTTTACATTTTTCTTTGTCGGGATCTGCATTACATTTTTCTTTGTCGTAGGCAATATGGGGTGTGTGGCTCCACTTTTTCAACTGATGCGCTATTTGGTGTGGAGTCCGACTTCTTCAGTACAAACATGCCCTAGGTACCCGTTTATAGGGTAGGCAACCATTCATACAAGAAAGGACAAAGACAGGACAGAAAGAAGGAGAAAGTACATCGATTCCCGAAATGAGAATCGAACCCAGTACCTCCTTGTCAGCAGTCAGCTACGCTGACCACTAGACAGTTTGAGTGGCTGCATTTACAATAAAAATATATATATACTCAAATTAAATAACGGTGAAAAACTCCTTGGGAATGCATAAAAATTTAGTGCAGAGAAAATTCTTAAGTAAAACGCTTCGATTAATTAATATATAAATAATGATAGCATGTTGAGGAAATGATTTGATAATATAAAAATAGAATTTAAATAACGCAAATGAATGATGATAGCATATAAATTGACAGTATACAAAATGAATATTTAACTAAGTAACAGTATAGTAAAAAAAAAAATAGAACTCATATTTAAATAACTAGCATCTGAAAATTCGTTAAATATGTAATTAAGTAGTCACATTTTATTAATGAAACCTAATAATACCTGTAACGATATTTTGATTAAATAGATATAGTTAATTATATAATAAGTTGGGAAACATTTTAATAGTCACTAAGTGTCCACAATAAAACCTTCAGGAATGATAGTAAATCTTGGACTATTAAAATACGATGCTGCTACTGGTTATTAAATATAATGTTAGTTTGTTTATTTTCCTCACGTATATTTGCTTCTTTTTCTTGGTTTCATATCTTAATTATTCATATTTCCTCCGTCTTAGAATTAAAACGACTGGGATATTCAACGAGGTACGAGAAAAATCACTTGCTGTATTGTGTACGAAGCTGTTTGATAAGAAACCAAAATAATTTGAAAGAAATCAGCATATTTCTTGAGATCTATTGAAAATCTTAATAAAAAAAAAAAACCCGAAATGTGATCGGATTATTAATAAAGATCGAAATGCGAATGATGGCTCTTTCTTTCTTTTTATAGTTAGATATGTATCATTTTCACATCAAATACTTTCTATCATTCGTGGTGTGTAATTTTTTTGACAGCTCAAAAGTAACATAAGATGGATCTACTCTTTAACAATATCTATCACGTGAGAATGGATCTGAAATATATCACGACGTAAATACAAAACAGGAAACAAATTTAAAGAGCCAATAATTATAGATATCCTTATAAGCGGTTTAAAATATGAATAATTCATGGAAGTGGAGTACGTGTATGTCAGATGCATGGTTAGGTGCGAGATAATGAGGCCTAACTTTAAAAACTAGTAGCGAAAAAAAAATTAATTTGCATGTTCTTTTTCTAATACATTCATTGCTATCGTGTCACAAAAGGGGACAACAAACAAGTAGATACTTTGTTGATGTGCATGGCAGCCAATTTACTGTCATTTTTAACAAGTTCACCATATTTTTACAATACGAATCTGCATAAAATCTTTTTTCTGGTGGAGTTTTCGTTCGAGATTATTTTCAGAACGGTTGCGCGGTAAAGAATAAACTTATGTTAGGATCTGATCAAAATAAAAACTGTTTTTATTCAAAACCTTGCTTTTGCATTTAATTTGAACTGTAATAAAAACTGATTTGAATATAGTAAAGTTTCTCGTTTAGACACTGTAAAGTTTCTGTAAAAAATACTGTAAAGTTGAAGTTTACGTTCGATATAACTTTCTGAACAGTTGTATGGAAAGGAAATAAGCTTATATTAAGATCTGATTAACTTAAAAGCTGTTTTTATTTAAAATTTTGCTTTTGTATTTAATTTAAACAGTAATAAAATTTGAAGCTGATTTGAATATTGTAAAGATTCTTGAGTAGACACGTAAAGTTTCTGAAAGAACGCAGAAAAGTTGTTGGAGTTTTCGTCCGAGATTATTTTCAGAACGGTTGCATGGGAAAGAAATAAGCTAATATTAAGATCTGATTAATTTAAAATAATAGCTGTTTTTATTCAAAATTTTGCTTTTTCAGTTAGTTTAAACTGTGGTAAGCCCTGATTTGAATATTGTAAAGTTTCTCGTGTATACACTGTAAAGTTTCTGTAAAGAACACTGTTAAGTTGTTGAAGTTTTTGTTCGAGATTATTTTCAGAACGGTTGCACGGTAAAGAATAAGCTTATGTTAGGAACTGATCAAAATAAAAGCTGTTTTTATTTAAAACTTTGCTTTTGCATTTAATTTAAACTGTAATAAAATCTGATTTGAATATAGTAAAGTTTCTCGTGTAGACACTGTAAAATTTCTGTGAAGAACACTGTAAAGTTGTTGGAGTTTTCGTTCGAGATTATTTTCAGAACGGTTGCATGGAAAGGAAATTAGGAAGCATATATTGAGATCCTGATTAACTTAAAATATAAAAGCTTTTATTCAAAATTTTGCTTTTACATTTAATTTAAACTGTAATAAAAACTGATTTGAATATTGTAAAGTTTTTCGTGTAGACACAGTAAAGTTTCTGTAAAGAACATTGTAAAATTGTTGGAGTTTTCGTTCGAGATTATTTTCAAAACGGTTGCAGGTAAAGGAACTAAGCTTATATTAAGATCCTGATTAACTTAAAATAAAAGCTTTTATTCAAAATTTTGCTTTTGCATTTAATTTAAACTGTAATAAAAACTGATTTGAATATTGTAAAGTTTTTCGTGTAGACACTGTAGAGTTTCTGTAAAAAATACTGTAAAGTTGTTGGAGTTTTCGCTTGAGATTAATTCCAGAATGGTTGCACAGAAAAAAATAAGCTTATATTAAAATCTGATCAAAACAAAAGCTCTTTTCATTCAAAACTTTTCTTTTGCATTTAGTTTAAACTGTGGTAAACCCTGATTTGAACATTGTAAAGCTTCTCGTGTAGACACTATAAAATTCCTGTAAAGAACACTGTAAAGTTGTTCGAGTTTTCACTTGGGATTGTTTTCAAGACGATTACTTGGAAAGGAAATAAGCGTATATTAAAATTCTGATTAACTTAAAATGAAAGCTTTTATTCAAAATTTTGCTTTTGCATTTGGTTTAAACTATAA
>JAPDSC010130630.1:14660-25144 GCA_026290005.1 Latrodectus geometricus | reverse complement strand
TAATAAAGTTTCTCATGTAGACATTGTAAAGTTTCTGTAAAGTTGTTTTAGTTTTTGTTCGAGATTAATTCCAGAACCGTTTCATGGAAAGAAAATAAGCTTATGTTAAGATCCTGATTAACTTTAACAGCTTTTATTCAAAATTTTGCTTTTGCATTTAATTTAAACTGTAATAAAAACAGATTTGAATATTGTAAAGTTTCTCGTGTAGACTCTGTAAAGTTTCTATAAAGAACACAAAGCTTCTTTACGTATTTAATATTTAAATGCTGTAAAATATTCAGCTTTGGACTTTTTTTTCGCTTTCAAAATGGAGATGTATTGTTCATTTCCTCATTTTACAAATCTCATGTATGCTTTACTGCTAGCAAAGTGTAAAATTATGTATGGCACCAGACACTTTTTTTTCTAAACTTCTACTATATATATATATTTCCTAAAATAACGGTATTCATTGATTTTTTCCTCGATTTTTTTAAAAATTTACCATTTTTACTCATTTCATTATGTGTTGAAGCTTGTCTTCATTCCCGCCATTAGAAAATATATTGGAAAATAAATGGCTGGAACTTAATGAATTTATAATTATTGGGAATTTACGAGAATTCCACTTTTTATTCCATATGCTTTAAGTTTATCAATAGGTGAAATCTTATTTTGTACTATGAAATTATGTTTTTTGAATAAAGTTAATTAAATAATTAATATTGCGTTTATTTTATATCCCACTTTTTTCCTTGAAATAGTTAAGTACATGTCTACCAATCAAAGCTATGGTATATGAAATCTCGCTTATTTGGGCTGATAAATTTGTATAATTGTTATACAGGCAGTTTCATCGATGTTCGCGAGTTGTATCGTTGCAGTTTTGAAGTAAAACCTATGAAGGATATTTTATGCTATGTACAAGCGATATTTTTACTCTACAGGAATAATTGAGCGATACTGAAATATATCATGTAGTTCAAGTAACATATGAATGACTCAGCGATATTTTTATGACTACGTTAGTTTATCACTATCGAATTTTATATTTTTTACAATTAACTGTTAAAAACATCATTTTGAGTATTTTTAAGAGATATTATTTGAAAATCAATATCTTTTTAAAAATTTAAAAAAATAAAGATATTTATTCTTAAGAAGTGAGGGTGTTGTGTGGCATATTCCTTTTAATGTGTCCTGGGAACATCTATAACTGCCATGGCTTTGTTAATTCCTCAAACTTCTGTTGTCCACCCTCTATGTAAACAATGTGGAATATTTTATCCTTTCATTTTGCGTAGAGAGTACTTTCTTTTTCTACTTCTTTATTAGCACAACAACCCAGGGTGGACTTTAGCCTGCTGCACAATACACCTTCACCCTCCAGACAGCTTTGTCCCTGACTTTAATTTTCAAGTTGAAGACCCATAAGGTTTTAAAATCATTTATAACATCAAGCCATCTTTTTATAGGTCTATTCCTTGGCCTATTCTACATGGGCTTCCAAAGAAAAATTTTAGCCACTGGGTTATCACGGGATCTCTCAATGTGCCCAAGCCATGATAGTCTCTTTGCTTTGATGAACTTTACTATATTTTTATGATAGGTAAGAACTTTCGCATAATTCATCATTAGTTCTAATTCCTAAGCAATTATTATTTAACTGTAACGGACCAAAAATTTTTATATTTTCTGTTAAAAAATTAGTAAGTAATTTATGTCTTTTTGCATTTAAGCTTTGTAGTCATATATCATCACGCGACAAATAAATGTTAAGTACAATTTTAGTTAAATTGCCCTTTTCTTGGATCAATTTATTTTTCAACAGATACTGTTAAGAAAAATAAAAGCGATTTCCTTTCAAGATTCTGTAATCAATTTCTTCTGATAGAGTAGAGAGTATTTTGGATTGTATAAATAGGGAAAGTACTAGTTATTAACGGACATGGAATAATTATTAATTTGGATCATATTTGTCTGTAACCACTCAACTTTTACCATCAACTTGCCACCATATGTGACATTAAAGCTATTCTTTGGGAATTTGATTCAACATTTGAGCTCTATTAACTCTTATGTAGTGACACAAGAGAAAAATAAGCAATGAAATTTTCTCATTGTATATGACACTATAGTTGAATTCATAAAACATTTCTTCAAATTTGATGGTAATTCTAACATACTACGTTATGAATGTTACAGACATCTTAGTGCTTCTCAATTTTCGATGAACTTTTCCAGTCACAGTAAAATTTACATTAATTTTAATCCGTGGCTTTCTGTTTCATTTTGTTTGGTAATATTACAAGCAATTCGATTACCAAATAGGAGTGATTATTGTAATACGTTTTGTAGAAATATGTCTATGGGATTTTATAAATTATTTTTATATTTAATAGTTCGATTCAATAGTTTTTGTCAGTCTCTTTTGGCATCACTTAATATCTTATTCACTACCGTCCTTTGTTGAAAGAAGAGTATTGTAATTTATTTATTTATGTTGGAATTATAGTCTCATAACATTTTACACACTATTTCCAAGTTTTATATAGGATTATGTCCCAAAGTCTCGAAGTCTCTTTTTATATATTCTTAAGGGAATTTTACTTAAGAGAATTTTTGTGACTTATATGTACTTATAATTATATAATGTTGAGAAATTCTGTAATTGTAAATATAATACTGTATGAAATAACATCGGTAAACGTATGAACAACATTGAAATAGCTGTAAATTTTAAATGTTATAATATAAAAAAAAGTTTTCACTGTAAAACTTGACAAACATTACTATTCTAATTTTCAAAGCATAAAAAAATCTTAATTTTATTTATTTTCTTAGTTCAAAACAACTTTGTGAGGAAAGTAAAAAATACACCCAGTGTAATTACATAGGTGTGAATACCATAGCGTGTAATCATATACCTGTAGAAGTAAGAATACAACTGGAAAATCTTGGGAGTTAAGAGATATTAATCCCAAAACGAAAATAACAAGTTATCAACCACAAAATTCAACCAACATTCTATTTGAAACACATTAGTATCCTACTTTCCCTATCATGAGACTACTCCTTTTTTTAGCGAAAAATAAGAAAACCAATACGAGTTTTTCAATTCAAATAAAGTATTGATATAGTAAAAAAAAGTACATTTTGAAAGGTTAGCAATACGCTGTTCCACAAAAAACAATCGTAGAACACTATCATCAAAAATCTGAGAAGGTAATCAAGAAATGAATAGTTTCCGAACCGACCACAATGTAGTGGTGGATTCGACGAACATAATAGCATTTAATGTTCTGAGATTGAAAATGGTGCATTTTCTAATCTGTGGTCGATCAAGTATAGATGTTTGCGTACAAAAGAATACACAAAAAAATAAAGGATATTGATCTGAAACCTCCTATTCTCTGAGTTTTACGCCAAGCATAATGTTCCCGCGTCTGTCACGAAATTCTAAAGTTCGATTGTAGGTACATGCTACTATCATTATCACGTTCTCACCTTTCGTTCGGCTTCAGTTCTTCGCGCTCTAAAGTTATTCTTTTTTTTTTCTATCTGAGAAACGACTTCGGAAAGAACCTGTTAATGTCCTGTTGCCCATGGAGTGAGATTTTTCAGGGAACAGCTTTCGGAAAAAGTTGGGAAGTGTGTTGACGTTGACGTTTGCAGTCGACGTTGTATATCGATCGTTCGAAAATTCTTTCAGCAGTGCCTCCGCAGACCAGTAGAGCGGAAAAATGGAATCATTTGCTTGTAAATAATATCAATTAGATATGCCTTGAGGAGTTTACAAATCTAACTAACACAATTATGCGAGGTTGTAGTGATTTTACTTGAGATTGTTATTTTTTCCAATGTGAATTTTTCTTGTCATCTTGAAAAGGATCCAAAAAGAAATATTTGTTTGCAGATTCTCCTTCGATGGAAACAATTCCACTTGAAAATTTTCGATTTAACCAATTGTTACAGATACCAGTTGCATATCGGTATTATGTTACAGAAATGAGAAGACAAATAAATATTACTTAATTCTATTGTCACATTATTCTGATATATTCATTTATGGATTTATTTCATTTCTGGCAAAACTTCACTCTACCCCTTAATTGCCTACAAATCGAAGCTCTCTATGGCTAACAAGCTATTGATTTATAAATCGTACCTTCGCGCTATCATCACCCATGCAGCCCCAATCTGGGGTGGTGCTGCGGAAACGAACCTGAAACATCTTGAGGGTCAACAAAGTAAATTTCTTAGTCTGATCACTCAGTCAGATTTCTACATCAGAAACGAACACATCAGAAACAATTTGGGTGTCCTTCCCCTATCAAGATACGTCCAATTCCTTGCTTTTCGCTTCTACAACAAACTTTATGAAATTGATAACTCTGAAATTCAATCAATTGAAAACTACAATCCCTATGAACTTTCCAATTTCCCCAGACCAAGGACGGTTCTGCGGGTTAAGCCACTTTCAAACTTATCTATTCGCATCCCAAAAAGTAGAATTAAATAAATAAATAAAAAAAATTGTATTTATATACATGCATATTTTTTATATATATATAATAGAATAAAAAATATTTTTGTCTTTATATAGTTTTATTAATACTATGTATATAATCTGTAATTTAAAAATATTTTCTTGCACTCTCGTTTGTAATGTGTATTCAAATTTTTCTTTTTTATGTTTATTCAATCTCATGCAAAGAACTCTTGTTGGGAGCACTTTAACCTAAGCAAAATATTTTCTTAAAATTTTGTTTAAATAATCTTATGTTTTGAAATTATTATGTTAATCTCAATTAAAGTTAGGTGTAGATAAATTTCTTTGGAATAGAAGGTAAATGGCTTTTTAGGCTAGGAACCTAACAAACACCAGATCCATTCTTTGTTACAGATACCAGTTGCATATCGGTATTATGTTACAGAAATGAGAAGACAAATAAATATTACTTAATTCTATCGTCACATTATTCTGAAATATTCATTTATGGATTTATTTCTCACAATTTTTATTCTTCAGGAATTTAAACGCTGTAGAATGATTATTTAAAAGAGATTTTTTAAAAATAATCATTACCAGTTGCACTTACGTAATATAGTAACTCAATTCATTTTACTCTCAATGAAATTATAAATTTTTTAACTGGTACACAGCAAACAATTTGCAAAGATAAATTGTGGTATATACTAAGTGAAGCCACACACACACATTATTGCTCTGAATTATATACCAAGCACTTTTTAACTAATTCTAATTCAACACTCAAGAAGGAATTTTGATATTAATTTTTACAATCCCATATTTTTCATACAGTCAATTAGAAAGCAAAGTAGTGAATATGTGTATTTTATTTTCTATATCCAGGTTTAATAATGTTTCAGATTCTCATATGTGTGGTTCATGTTCTCTTCTGCATATTCAAGAATTTACATCATGTTTTGATTTGCATGCTAAAAAGTCTGTTCCATATTCTTAGTTCTACATTTAATGTTTCATTTTTCTGATCCATAAGTGCTTTCTTCCTTTTTTTTTTAATTTTCAGATCCAAGAATACGTTTCATATTCCTTTTCAGAAAGAGTTCCATATTCAAATCTCCACATTTAATAATATTTCATATTCTGATCCGCCATGCTTACGAATATATTTCTTGTTCTAATCTGAACATACAAAAATGCCTTTTATGTTCTAATTTTGAAACAATGTGATCCTCATATGGGTGCCAGGGCACAATGGACTCGAAGGTAATGAAAAGGCTGATGAACTTGCTAAACAAGGATCGTCTCTTATTCCCATTGGTGCAGAACCCTTCTGTGGGATCAATTTGAAGACCACAAAAATTACTGTTCTTAGATGGGAAAAACAGAGGATGTACGAAGCTTGGCTCAACACTCCTGGTCAAACCCACTCTAAAAGTATGGTCTGCGGATCATCAGCGATTATTGCCTTGGAAATTCTAAGATGCTCTAGGCAGAAAATACGTTTAATTGTAGGTTTCATAACTGGGCACTACCATTTTAAAAAACACCTCCATAAAATGGGACTGTTTCAGCAAGACCCTATCTGCAGGAAATGTCATATGCAAGATGAATCGTCATTTACGAATGCGAGGCCCTTGCCCTCTCTAGATTAACTTCTTTAGGCATCATCCATACTAGAGAGTTACACTTAAACTCCATTAAAGGGTTATCGGACTTTATTAATAAAGTGGTTGACCCGAGCAGCTGGAACTAGGATACATAGGGTTTGGAGTTTGCGGTACAAAATGCAGATTAAAGCAGAGGTGCCCAATGATATACAAACCCAACTCTAAGAAGAAGAAGGATGGTCAAATTTTCCTGTTTAAAAATTTGCTTTATTTCATTTTTTTTCTTTGTCTGTATTAAAAATATGTACTTTATGCTTTGAACATCAATGGCTTTATTTGAAATCCTAATATGCAAATCCAAAAGGTTTTAATAGTCTGATCTATTAAAAGCTTGTTTCATGTGTTGAATTGCATGTTTAAAAATGTTTTCATTATATGATTTTCAAGTTGAAAACAAAATTTCATGCCACTTATTATAATATTTTATGTAAAGAATGCATGTTAATCTTCAACGAACTTGTTTACAAACATGAAGACCACATACTTATTTCGAATTCTGTTTTTCAAATCCGTTTGGCTTTTCATGGTCTATTTATAATCCAATGTGATGTCATAAAATGCTAACATGAGTGTTTGTTTAATAATCTAATCTATATGCTGCCTTGTCAGTCAACTTCAGAGTCATATTAGAACAATAAATTCCAAATTGATATGCTTACGAATATATTTCTTGTTCTGTTACAGAAAATATAATTTTTTAATATTTACTCATCTATAACCTTTGATTGTAGTGATTTTTATTTTCTTATCAAGAAAATACAAAACTATATATTGAAAAAACTATAAGCACATAAGTAATCAAATGAAATCACTGCCATACAATAAATTGTAAAAATAAACAAATGTTGGTAAAAGTATTGAAAAACTGACTAAGTACTATTGTTTGTATTTTTTAATAACAAAAGATTAGTTAAAAATATATCTGCAGGAACTGTTTGTGAGTACTAAAAATATATTTGAGGATATTTTTGGTATAACACATGCGAAAAATAATTTATATTTTGGTACAAAGTTAAAAAAACATTGAAAATTATGTGCTGTTATTCGATTTTTTTAATTAATTCTTTATGTATATAATGGAATAGCAATAACGAAGTTTTAGAGCATAATTAAATGGAAGTTAAACTGAATATATAGTAGGATATTGATAAAATATTAACCCTTTCTTTGGAATTGAAGACTTTCCCCACAAAATGTAAAATCAATAGATATATAACAAAATGTACCTAAAATAAGCATCTTTACATGCATGTAAAATAAGGACATGACTGGTCATCTGGATAAGAATGGAAATAGGTAATTAACAAATACCATATGAAGCCACTTTCATCTGATTGGTGATAGGTAAAAGGCTTTAGCTATCTCTACAATGATTGGGCAAAAAAAATTTACAAATAGCACACTATCCAATAAACATCTTTCGAATATCCTTTTCCATCCATACATAATCGATTCTTAGATACATTGGGTGTATTTTGGACGTCCTAAGAATTTTCTTTTTAAAAACCATATTTCAGTGAATAAATTGTGAAGATGTCCTTTTAAAATCTTATTTGGAGTTCCTTTAACAGACGTTTTGATCTTACCATTGTACGTCCATATTCAACAGTTTATTATCAGAACTCCTCTGATTAAATCTTCCTATCTACCTCATTTGTAAACTTTTACTCTAAATCTGACTTTTAAATACAACCACTCAATGTATAGCAATCTTTACGATATTAATAGTAAAATATTAAATTTTACTCAAGACAAATTTAATCTTGTCAAATTGAAGATTGTTAGATTTCTATTACAACGAGATTCTAATTAATCTCCATATTCTTAAGACGTTTCGAATCTTCTTAGACTCAGCATAGACAACTTAATCACTTTATTAGTAATCCTAGTCACTTTATCTTAGCTTACAACATATATATTTTAGAAGCAATTTTTCACATAAATAATGCAATTAATAATCCTACACTGGTAATTTGTTTTAATTCATTTATTTCAAATAATCTAGAATCAAGTTTATATTAATACATAAATATGATTCTATTTAATTCGTTTGCGTACTTGTTTAATTCACTTATATGTGACTGAATGGAAATTATTTTTTAATATCTTTAAATTTTTTGACACATTTAAATTGATTCAAAAATATAAATAATTGATTCACGATTGAGGTAGATTTATTTTTTAAATTGTTTCATGTATATATATATAATTGATATACTTTTAATTAATGCACCTATATACTTATCCCCGCAAATAGTCATCATGAAATTTTGTATAATAAATTATTAAATTTCTTACTTATATATTTCTACATTCGCACACATATTCAAATATATTGAATTAGTTATATTTCAAATAAAACTCTTATTTAGTGCAGCACTTTATTTATAATTACACTTTCATTTACACATAAAATAAAATCAATTTCTGGTTTAAGACTCGTGTGTCAGTGGGATTTTTTTTATGCTTTTCTCATACTTCAATAACCCCGTAGCATTCTCTTATAAAGCAGATTCAATGACAAAATGCAGCATAAGACTTCTAACCATTCAAGTCAAATACAACTCTTGTTTAGTGCAGCACTTAATTTATGAATACACCCTCAGTTTACACATAAAAAAAAGTCAATTTTTCGTCTAAAACCCGTGTGTCAGTGGGATTTTCTTATAATTTATAATAAGATTGTAGCATTCTCTTATAAAGCAGATTCAATACAAAATTCAGCAGCAGACTTTTAACCATGGTAAAGATCACATCTATGCTAATAGTGGACAATTTCTGTCTTTCGTTGAATAAAAAATGTTTTGGATATTATTTTTGCCTCATATTTCCTTCCAATCAATAAAAAAAATGTATAAATTTGTTATTTGAGTTGGAAAGACATGATTTTAAAATATGAGTAAAATCAAACCTTTTCACCACTTATTTTGAGGCATAATTTCTATTTTTCACTACATAATATCATTACCTATATCTATCCATTAGTCATAGATAATATAATTTTAATCATCCACTTTTCAAAAATGATAACTAAAAAAACATATTTAACTATCAACAACTAACGAAATGAACATTTAAAACACATTTAACAACTGCATTACTTAACTTTAATCACTATATTGTTTAACATCATACAATACTTTCACAACATTAAATAATCGGAACAAACTTTGAAGCAGCCAATTCCATTTCATTATTGTGCCAAATCCGACATGTTGGCGATAAATCAATGATAACAATGGCGTTTGCTTCAATTACTGCTTAGCCTTTCAGACAGCTCTTGACAGCTATTAAACATTCCATCTGCAGCAATGATTTAGATTTAAATTTTAAATAGGAGACAGTATCGATCATTCCATAATATCGATTCCGTGTACAACAAATCGAAACACACTAAGAATCTAGGACATTCTTCTCAACATTTGGTTTAGGAGGAGCGGATAGAGAAATTTTCATGGTTGGTTAATGGATGAGGAGAATGAATTTCACGCTTCAGAAACAATACAATGGTGAGTGAATTGCGCAATTGGCGATATGATTACATGTAAATGTGAACTTCCTCAAGCAGATATGAAGCAATTGGAAATTTGAATAATTGCCTTAACATCTAACTATTTTGCTATGCCTGGACTCGCTCCATTTAATTTAATTTGCTGTATAGTTGTTTACTATTTAACCAATAATCGAGTTATTCAGATTTTCCTCAAATTATTTTGTTATCGATGTAAATCCATATGCATAAAGTGAAAACTCGTTTTTCCTTAAATTAGTTTCACTTGAAAAGCTACAGAGTTACAATAATATACTACGAATTATTTGAATTTTGCAGATTTATTTAGTATAGTTACAAAGGAAGTTACTCATACTTGCTTTATTTTATTTAATTTTAATGCTTTTTATTGTTTTGTAATTATTTATCAATTACATATTAACTAAGAATTTATTCAATCCTTTTTGCTACAGAATAGATTAAAGATGTGTTTATTAGCCATAATTCACGTTTTGGGTATGATTTTGTACAAAGAACAACAAATGTATTAATCGTTGAGAACTTTTCTACTAATAATTAAATAAATTAATGCTTTTACAAATTTTTACATAATTTAATTTCTTATTCTCTTATTTTAATTTGCAGAACATTTAAAAGTACTTAACCATTTATCAACATTTGAATTTATTTTTTGAGTTATTTGTTTTAACTGAATTGTACAAATATGTATCTGAATAGTGCAGAATTTATATTTGTTCTATAGATATGACAAGAAAAACAACAGAAAGAAATATTATGATACACTATGATATATATATATATATATATATATATATATATATATATATATATA
>JAPDSC010130630.1:0-10802 GCA_026290005.1 Latrodectus geometricus | reverse complement strand
ATATATATATATATATATATATATATATAATTAATAGTCTAAAATGTTTCATTCTTGCTCTTTTTGTAACCTATTTAAATGTTTCTATTTAAATGTTTTTGGGCCAATAATGAAAAATACATGGAATTAGAAAAATATGAATGATTTAATGTTTTCTTTTTACGAAGGAAATTTGCTAGAATAATTTAATATTCTGAAATCAGAATGTATAGGACCAGATATTTTCATATTATGGTGTTAAAAATTTAAAGAAAATCCATGGTTTTTATTATATGTATTAAAATTTTGATACTGAGGATTTTTGTAGGGAAGTCTCCAGATGTGGAACCACAACACATCAGCCTATCAGTTGAATCATGTTTATCAAGCAGGCATTCTTTACAATATTTGACATATTAAGAGTACTTGACACAATATTCATATTTGTGAAATGATTCAGAATTTCAATCACCTTAATTATCTCTTTGAGTAAATCAATACTGAGAATATCACAAAAAAAATTCTATGTTTTATTTTTAGCTCTTTAACTGCCGCCCAACCTGTCTAGTGGTTAGCGTACCTGACTACAGATGGGTGGAACCTGGGTTCGAATCCTGGCTCGGCATAGATGTCCTTTCTCTTTCCCTTTCCCTTTCTTGTCTTTTCCCTTTCTTTGTGTATATGCGAATGGTTGCCTTCCCTATAAACGGTTACCTATGGCATGTGTGTACTGAGGAAGTCGGACTCCACACCAAATATGGTTCATTGGAAAAGTGGAGCAGCGCACTCCATATTGCCAGCCTGGCTGGCACACGACAAAAACAACAACAGCTCTTTAACTGAAGCATCTCAGTGAAATGATGAATTAAAGAACTGAATATCGCAAAAAAAAATTCTAAATTTGTTTAGTTTATCATTTTGATTGATGCTGCCATAAATGTACCATGAGAGCTCATAGTCAAGGGCACTAAATGTTACAAATTTAATAATGTGTTGATCTTTGTATTTTAACAGCAACTGTAATGAATTTCTAGAAAGGAAAGATTTTATTCAGGGTACTAAAAACTACATACAAGCTTTAGAGTAGTTTAATTCCATATATTTTAGATGAAGTCATCATAAACATCCCAGTAATTAATCTATGCAAAGAACTTAATATCATGTACAGAGAACCTAATATTACTTACTATTCAGAGAGCTTAATATTATAGAAACTTTTTTTAGGTCCTAATGCAGAATTTAAGATTTTAGTTCCAGTTATAATATTCTTAAGAAAACTGTTTTTAGGTCTTTATAAAGAATTTAAGATTTTTGTTCTAGTTTTTATATTCTTACAAAAATATTTTTAAGTCCTTATGCAGAAATTAAGATTTTAATGTTAGTTAGTAGGTTCTTATATATAAAAACCTTTTTTAGGCTCTTGTGCAGAATTTAAGATTTTAGTTCTAGTTAACAGATTCTTATAGAAACTTTTTTTAGATCCTTATGCAGAAATTAAGATTTTAATGTTAGTTAGTAGGTTCTTATATATATAAAAACCTTATTTAGGTTCTTATGCTGAATTTAAGATTTTAGTACTAGTTAACAGAACCTCTTATAGAAACCTTTTTTAGGTTCCTATGCAGAATTTAGATTTTAGTTCAATTTAATAGATTTTTATAGAAATTGTTTTTACATCCTTATGCAGAATTAAAGATTTTAGTTCTAGTTATAATATTCTTAAAAAAAAACTTTTTTTAGGTCCTTATGCAGAATTTAAGATTTTAATATTAGTTAGTAGGTTCATATAAAAACCTGTTTTAGGTTCTCAGGCTGAATTTAAGATTTCAGTACTAGTTAACAGATTCTCTTATAGAAACCTTTTTTTAGGTTCCTATGCAGAATTTAGATTTTAGTTCAAGTTAATAGATTTTTATAGAAATTGTTTTTACATCTTTATGCAGAATTAAAGATTTTAGTTCTAATTATAATATTCTTAAAAAAAACTTTTTTTAGGTCTTTATGCAGAATTTAAGAGTTTAATACTAGTTAACAGATTCAATGTGTGCCTAAATGGTTACTGGTAAGACAGTTGAATTTAAAATTCTTCAACACTAACGCTCAATCAGAGTTTTTGCAAACTAAAAATACGTATAAAGGATGTTATGATGCACTCATTTCATAATTTAGTATTCAAAATTGCCCATAAAATGCTGCCTTACGTCCAGCATACAAAAATGTAATTCTTACTGTTTAAAAATCGATGCTATGTCTAGTAATAAAAGGGGGTGGTCCTACAGTGACAATTAATTGTATGCGCTTTGTAGACTAGTATATTGATAGTGCCCAGACGCAGGAATTAATTGCTGTCGCCTGTCTTTATGGGTGTGGCGGAGAAGTTTGGAATAAAAATCGTCAACTCATACGGTGACCTTGTCATCTGACCGTCATTCGAAGGTAAAAGGCAGTGTTTCAGAGTCATTCAACGGTCTTCACCCCAGGCTATATTTTACATAAGAATTATGTAACCAGCCAACTGAATATTAAATGATTTTAAATATGTATAATTTTGTTTAATGCTATTTGTTATTTGAATTGTCTTCTATTAAATAAGAGATACAATGTTTATAATTTATGTTTGGTAATTCTCATATACTTACTGGATTACTGGAACTAATTACATTCAAGCCAGTAAAGTTGATTTATCGTTAACAACAAGTAGTTTGTTTAAATCACCGATTTATACACAAATATATTTTGGTCAAGTTCAATGTGGATACTGAGGTGAATAATGTGAGAGGTGCCAACATGCATAGTTAAAAATTATTTTATTCAGAACAAAAATTTGAACGAGGAATTATAAAGGTTGTGTACTCAGCATTTTTGTTCGGAAGTTTCAACAAGACATTTTGAGTGATGCATTTGTGGGTGTGCAAATTCGGTTTCAATGTATTAATTTTGATTATCCAATATAGGGGATCTTTATCTGCTCTTATTCCACCTGAGGTTAAGAATAAGAGCAGATATTCTCAGTTTGGGTCACGTAATAGTAGCAGACTCTGTAAAAAAAAAAAAAAAAAAAAAAAAAAAAGGTGTCAGGTTTGATCTTAACTAATATTGAAAAGTAAAAGAGATGCTTATTGTTTTTATGCTTTTTCTATACAAATATCCCATAATACGTGATTTGAATTTTTTTTAGAATTTTGGAGTCATTAAAAGCAAAGATTATGTCCAAAAAAAATTGTTCGCTACAAAAGAACTAGTTAAAACTCTTTAGAACAATTATTGAAAGAGAGAGAGAATGAAAATTATAATTAAATACTAATATGCTCTCCAATAAAAGCACTAAAAAGAATATAATAATTATTATAACGTAAATGTATCAATATACTATCAGAACATTAAAGTTAAGGAATGTAATCGTATTGCGCAATACTTTTTCTGGAAAATTCTGCGAAGAAAAAAACTGCTGAACTAAATGATATGATACTAATGATGATTCCAAATTGTGGTCACAACTAATTAATATTAAATAGAAGTATAAATCGAATATATAAACACTTAATAAAATTTAACTGTCAAGAACAGATCCTAACATTTTAAATTTATGAATTTCCAGCATTTAGAATTACTAGAAAACATTTCTAGTTAACGTCAAATAACTGCCTAATGTATTTCCCTTTAGTAACTCCTGAATTTTAATTTAGATTTGATGCACAGATTGATTGGTGTTTTAATTTATACTGAAAATTTGTAAACATTTATTACAATGAGAAAGCAAAACAATTTGCTGATCCAAGATTTAAAAGTTTTTAAATCTCTCAAAAAAAAATTGAGCATATAAGTAAAATTTTATTAAACTGATGTATTCATCTCATTAACATATTGAAAAAGAAGATATCGTATGAGTTCATCAAGTTAGCCTGGAGGAACTGTTTTCTAAAATAATTTACCAGTTACTCATTGAAAAATAGTAATTTCTAGTTCTGTTAAATAATTGTAATTTAATACCAAATGAAAATTGTGAATCTATATATTGGAATGAAGTAAAAGATTGCAACAAAATCAACCTTCAAACAAATTGCATCATTCTCACATATGATTTATTAAACCATGTTTCTTTTTTCATGTGTGCAGGGTAAAAAAAAGAAAATTTTAGAAGGCTTGACCACAAACGCTTGAGCAATGTTCCAAATGGTTGCAAGTGGCTGAAGTTTCCAAGATTTCATCCATCATAGTATCTGAAGACTTAATTTGCATATGGAAATGAGAAGTGCTTTTGTTTTTTCTAATTGAATTAAATTTTTCAGTACATAAGCCCATTCACGGCATGGCATTAATTATCTCGTATGTCTCGATATTTCTTGGAAGGGAAACTTTTGGTAGAAAAATTTTTCCAATGATCGAGACGGTTATAATTAGATCGATCTATCAAGGAGTCAAAATTAAGTAACCAGCACAGGAGATATTTATTATTCTGTGCGCAAACGAGTATATCTCTTTTATCTTTTCACTTTACCTGCAGCAAGACTTAAAGAATTAAAATCATTAATTTTAGATTTCTCATCAATTTCTATGTATGTTAATTGTTTTAAAAATTGCAAAAAAAAGCTTTGCACAAGGATGATAATTTTAACTGGATAAATACTTAAGCTTTATCTTACCAAGTTTAGCTTAATGCTTTTAGTTTAGGTCACCATACTTTTGAATTTTAACGATCGATTAAATGAATTTCAACAAATCATAAAAGGTAAAGAAACTTATTGCTTAATATAGTAATAGTATAGTAATTAACAAAATATTATTTACATAATACTCATTTTCATGATAGTTTTATAACTTGACAAATACTTAACCCTTATTAAGTTTTGCTTAATGCTTTTGGTTTTAGTTGCCATACTTTGGTGAATTAAACGAACGATTAAACTTACTTCAACAAATTATAAGATGGAAAGGAACTTAATGATTGCTTAACATACTATAAGATATTTAACAAATATATATATATTAGGTTGGGGAAAAAGTAATCCATTATTTTTCCGTAGACGTTTGTAGTGATCGATATCTCGTGAGGTATCTATCAAGCAATTTCAGATTTACGCTCATTGGAAAGGTGACATTTGACACTAAAATATCCTCTTGCGGTTTTTTGTTTGATTCATTCAGTTATGAGTACAAGGTTTTAAAAATGGAAGACAACAAACAGAAAATTCGATACATTTTCGTTTTTCCCTTGTAACGGCGAAAAAGATAGCCGGATGGCTAAAATTGTGAAAGGTGTTTATCGTCCTATATAAGACTGTAACAACCACTTACGTACAATTTTTGTTTCGTCGATTCCGTTCGGGTATTTTTGATGTTAGAGATGCACCTCGCATGTGGATACAGCATCGTCGAAAGTGTCTATAAAATATCAAAAATGATCGAAGTTAACCGCATGTCAGCTGTCGTAACGCGCAAGACCTAAATATCTACATAAAAGCTGTTTTAATTCTTTTTACAAAGGGAATCCAAAAGAAGTTACATTAAGTTCACATAAAAATAATGGATTTCTTTTTCCCCAACCTAATATTAAATATTCGTAAAAATTGAATTCAACATTAAAAATAAAATTTCAGTACGCGTTTACATTAAAATTAAGAATAATTTTATTTTAATAATGACATAATTGCTGGTACGTGTTCCTATTTTTTCTTTATTAAAATGTATTTGAATTTCTGAATGTTTGATTTTCTTGCAATATATAAAGGTACATTTTGAATTTTTCCTAAGAAGTTTGTTTATAAACGCGAAATCAGTCATTTTGATTTAGTGATTTATTTTGTTTTGATTATTTCTTTTTCTGAATAAGTCAATGAAAAGAGCACGGGTACGCAAATGAATGATTTTTTATAGTATTGAGCATCAATGTGTCTCCTATTGAAACTTTCCGATGCGGTTTTAATGAAACTTCTTCAGCCTTTACATTATATAGAGTAGCTACTCAACTTAGTGAGTAAACAGGATTCACATAATTTTTATGAAGCGAATTTCAAAACATTTATTTGATTTAGATATTGTTTAAATACATGTAACGATATCTGATTATGAAAATTAAGGAAAATATATAAATTTCCACACATATTTATGAATTTCAAAAAACAAAATCAAAAACATAACTGCTTAAAACATTGGAATTAACACCTGCAATAAAGCTTAAACATTTCTAATAGAAAAATAATAAAAAAAAACTATTTTATTTCTTACGATTACTTTAAGGAATGTAGATAAGTAAAAATATATTTGATATAATTACTGATAGGTGGCATTGTCTATAATTACCATGAAAGCTACACATGAAAAAGAATTTAACCTTTACTATCATAATTTGTGCTAAAATATAGTTTGATAAAGATTGCCTATATAGGCTTATCGTGGACGAGTGAAAAAAGTGGCCATTCCGACAGTTCGTAAGTCTTTAGTTCCTTCTATTTGTAGTGCAACATCTGGAGATAGATGTTGAGTTCACGATTTTCTCATGTACATTTATCAGGGTGGGTTTCCAGGTTACACAAGAAAGTCTTTTGTAAAATTCTTTTGCAAAAGACTTTCTTGCAACACAAGAAAGTCTTTTGCCGTTAGATTATCTACTACGTGGTACCAAGAAATAGCACCACATTATTAGTGATCTTTTAAAATATTTTTTTTACTATCTATCTTTTTTTCTTTATTCACTATCTTTTTCATTATTTTCTTTACTATACCTTTATGCTACATCTTTTTCACTATTTCTTTATTCACTCTTTTTTTATTCACTACTATTTATTCACGATCTTTTAAAATATTTATATTTTGTAAAATTTATTATATTTTCAAGAAACCTCCCTTTAACTTATTAAATGCATTGCAAAGGATATAGAAATATCAAGATTTAATCATTCCAAAAAAAAAAATTCGTTTTAATTTAGAGAGTAATAAAACATACAGTAAACTCCAAACCATCAAGATGTTTTTCGTTGATTTGAGGATTACTTGTGTATTTAAATTCCCATAAAAAAATAGCTTTATTTTTTTCACACGTGATAAATATGTTTAAGTTCTTCATTACAAAATGGTTAAATGTATATTTGCTTAAATTTGTTCCTTTTATTCATAATTTTGGGAATTAGCTTATATTTAGGACATTACTTTCTATAAATCTTAAAAAAAAAGTTTATCGTATATTTATAAATAACTTGATTTTTCTGGCTATATTTTTAATGGGAAAATACACACCAGAATATTTATAACAAAAATGGCAACCCTAAAAATTTCTCAGTTAAAATGATGAAAACATCAGGGTTACCAGAAATAAAATTTTAACCCCAATATTAATCGATAATTATTTGCGATTCATTATTTTTTTTGCGATTTTTCAATAATTTTTTTGCGATTCAAGGGGTACACTAATCTACACTTTACCCAAAAAAAATAAATCAGTGAATTCATAAAACAAATATTTATACAAAATTTTTTGGTATAACAAATCAAATTGTATTGTATGTCTGTCGAATTCCTCGAAGGAAACGATAAATCACGTTCGTGCAAGGATATATCATTCCTCAGTACCCATCGCTTTGTTTTTAAAACAATTTCAGTTGTTGGAGTTTAACATTAATTTCTTTTTGCTTTCCCCGGAATAAATCTCGGGGTAAAAGAAAAAGCAGTGTGAATAAATAGGAATCCCTTTCTTTCCTTTCCGAATCAATCACCACTTGAGTCATTAGCTGTTTGATGAAGCGTGTGCTTCATTTGCATGTTCTTCCACTCATCTTGATAGCTTCAGGAGAATATTTACGCTTCCGTAGGCTGGAAGTTATTTTATTTTACGCTTCATTACTTTAATAGGCATCTTTACACTTGTTTGAATTTTATCGGTAAACATTCAATTTCTGAGAACTATCAACGCTTACTGAAAATTTATCTTACTCAGCATGAAATTTCAAGCTGGTTCACGTTTCCCATTTCTTGCTTATTAGCGATTCTGATAACAGGTAACGGCACAGAGCCGGTATCGTTATTTTCAATAGTTTATGGTAACTGTTAATTTGAAGTAATCGTTATTGTTCTAAAAATTGTAAAGAGTAAGCTGTTTGTATAAGTTTTTCTTTTTAGTTCGCCAAGAAAGAGCAATTAAGCTGATTCATTTGCAAAGTTTTCTAAACTTTCGATTTAGAGACTTTATTAAAATAATATTCGGACTGAATTTGATGACATTTTGATTTTGAACATCAAGTTGCGTAAAATGTTTTGAATTTTGTGCTAAACTAAAGATTAAAAATAATATAAATTAATATTTCATTTCTAATATATGGAGAAATTTTAAAAATAAACGCTTATCTCTTTGTAAGCATTTTATGTAATAAGAGACCTTTATAATTTTATAAAAGTTTTGCGTGAAATATCAAATGTAAAATATTTCATAAGCGACACTTTTAATTTAATTATATGAGAAATAATAACATCAAAAAGTTATCGTGATACTAATTATACTCAAAAGATTTATACTATTGTTCTAAAATTTTTGGAGAAGCTGCGTTATAAATCTAATGGATATAAAATTATTTCTAATAATATATTATTTATAAAATGTTATAATGACATGTTTATAAAATTATTTCTAATAATCTTATTTATAAAATATTATCAATTAAATTGAAATAAACAAAAAAATGTGTAGATTTTTCTTAAAATCTGAAATTTAACTAATTAAGTATTCTTTTTAGTTAACCACATAAACTTGATATATAAACACATGCACATAAATTGCAAACACTTGACATTTAATTGATTGACTTTTTCAGATAAGATTCAGCTAAATTTTTCTTTCAGGTACATCGCACCTGAAAGAAAAATTTAGCTCAATCTAGCTATTTAAAGAGAAAAATACTTATAGACTTAGGCATAAGTATTATTTATTAAGATGATTATTTATTTAATACATAAACCTGTTTAGTAATCATCAAATATTTCATTAAGTTGGAGTTCAATTTATTATGAATTTGTCTTATGTACAATGCGGAAGATAAATTAGTTGATATCTAAGAGGTTTTTCGGAAAGTAATTTCGTTTCTTCATGAAAATGAAAAACTTATAGCGAATAAATATTTTACTAAATTATATATTGTCAATTCTTGTCCAATACATTTTGCCATCTTTCTGGTAATAGCATGATTTCACACTCATTAAATAGTTGATTTTTACTTGCAAAAATCTGAAGCAGTGGAGAAAAACCAAATTACTTTCGTTTCTTCATGAAAATGAAAAACATACAGCATTTTATAATAATATTTTATTAAATAGTATATTGTCAATTCTAGCTTAATACCTTTCGCCATCTTTCTGATAGTAGCGTGATTTCATACTAATTAAATGGTTGGTTTTTACTAGCAAGAAACTGATTACTTTCTGAGAAAAACAAAAAAAAAAACAACCCAATAGTCATCAAAAAATTAAAAAGTTTGGATTTAATGATTTAATATACAAATTTTATATGCAAAATGGCATAATTTTGGCATTTTAATTGTATAAATTTTAAATTTTATTTGATATTTTATTTTAGATATGAAGAAAGAGTCTCGAGAAATGCAAGTCTAGTTACAGTCCAACTGCTTAAGCGTCGAGGGAGGAAATTGAAAACGTTTGCATCTACAATTGTAGAGATATCTTAAATAAAATGCACAAATAAAATACTTGATTAAATTCGTATAAATTTGATGTTTTATTTGTTAAAAATTCGTTTCAGAAATAAAGCAATAGCTTCCAAAAATCGAAGCTAGGCTTCATTCAAGTAACAAAAAGTCAAGGAAAAAAGACGTATGGCATTAACAGAGCTGACAAAAGAATTTTATCCATGGCCAACTTAAATTATAGAGAAGATGCATCAATTATAGTCAAGTGCATATCAAGAAATGAAATAAAATAAATAAAAAAAAAGGAAAAATCAGTTTGTATGACGTACATTTTCATTCCCAACACAATAACATTCCACATTTATTTTCATAGAAACAACTTTGAAGGCTACACAAACAGAACACTGGCCATAGCGTGCAATAACTGAATCAACCGCGTGTGCTTATCTCTTTCCAGCGTCGAGATCTGGGTAGAACCGTTCCCTCAGAAAGTTGGTACGTTATTTGACAGCTAAATTGCAGTGATTTTACAGGGCAGAGGTACTTTCGTAATTGAGGAAACCCACTGCTTCCCATTAGAAAAAATCCAGACATTTTTATGAAGACCCAGGGCGCCCGTGATTTTGCTGTTCCATCAGAATGGTCCCTTCCGATTGGCTGAAAAAGGGTCGCGTGATCACTTTCTGAAAACATAATTCTGTGCGAATTTATTATTCTCACTCTGATAGTCATCTACAGATTATTTTCATACATTAAGAATTAATAAGCTTAAGGCTACCGGGCTTTATTTTTTTTTTTATCAGTGTGGACGTTAATTCTGGTTTGAGTCCATAAATTTCAATTATGCTGTTGTTGAGTGGATGATTGTTTTCTCTTTCCGGCATTGGCAACTGCAAAACAATTTTTGCTGGAAATTAAAAGTTATTAAGATCATCAAGTGCTGATAGATTATCATATCAGATGGGTTTATTTTAGGACTTTATCAAAATTCCACTGAAACGTTTATAGCCTTTTATTCTGCAACTTTCTCGATAACAGCGCTTAATACTTCTATCGAACTTTAATCGGGTTTTTTTTTTCAAATAAGTAAGAAGTACATGCTTTTATCTCTTCATTTATTTAATTTCTTTTTTAATTAATATTCGCTTAAATATCTTATATTTATCACAAGTATCTCACCTGCAATATTCCTAC
>JAPDSC010130615.1:0-29409 GCA_026290005.1 Latrodectus geometricus | reverse complement strand
TAGGAAAGAATTTTCCATGTTTCTATTTTCTAAATTGGTGAATTTTACTATGTGAAGAATATTGTCATTGTGTGTATTGTAAAAATTTTGTAGATAATTATTTATCATAAATAACGTTATTTGTCTATATGCTTCTTCTATAATTTTCAAAAGTGATAGAGATTATATCGAAGATGATCAATTTGATGAAATAAAGGAATTGACTCTCGGTAATTTTTTATTTTTTATAAAAAAAAGCTAATTATTAAAAAAAATTATGTCCTTTGATTCCTATCAAAAAAAGTTTAATAGAATATAGGTTACAGCATGTCGCATTTAGAGTTAT
Source organism: Latrodectus geometricus (assembly GCA_026290005.1). Classification (NCBI taxonomy): domain Eukaryota; kingdom Metazoa; phylum Arthropoda; class Arachnida; order Araneae; family Theridiidae; genus Latrodectus; species Latrodectus geometricus. The sequence goes on along the minus strand of JAPDSC010130615.1, from coordinate 29,084 downwards.
TTCAAGAATTTTATTTTTTCCAATAACTACACAATTTGTTAGAATGGCTCAAGAAATAATTTCATAAGGCAGTTTCATTTTGGAATACATTATTGTCAATAATAAATCTTGAGTCAAATCTTTTGACACGGAAATAGTTCCTTGATCAAGGGATAAGGTCTTAAAAACTGAAGGAAGCCCCAAATGACCACATCAAATTCAATCAAATATTAAGAAAACTTTGACACTTTCTATGATGAAGTGAAATATCAAAGATTTTTATCTTAAAGATTTGTACTGACTAATACAATACAGTCAATAAACCTTAATATTTGAATTTTTCACGGTATTTGCATGTAGCTATTTGTCAAAGCAAGCTTGGTATGCTGTGTGAAAAAACACATTTGCTCTGAAGAATGAATATGTGACAGGTCACATAATGTGGTTATATTTCTTTAATTTTTGTCAGAACAATAGCCGTGGTTTTAGAAAACTGCTTCCCAGTATTCTCATGAATCTGACAGTGTATTTTTTACGGTTGAAGCGGTTTCTTTATGGCCATTATTTTGTGTTTTGGTAAAAGAAAACTCCCTATGAATCCTACTAGACGTTTTCAAAAAGGGGGCAAATCTTTTTGAATTATTGATACATTTTGTCTGTTTTATACCACGATGGGAAGTATTTTTTCCTAATTTTGATCACTTATATATATATATATATATATAAGCAGCATCTTTTGCTCGTTTTCAATTTATAGGTAATATAAAAAAAATTCTAAAAATATTTTACTTGAAATATTTATGATGTACTGTATAATAAAAAAATATATTTGAACCTTACGTACTTTTTGATAAGTTGAAAACAAATAAAAGCATAATGAAAGTAAAAAATGAATTTTTATTTACCTCTCTATAAAAAGTCTGTTTCAATTGGTTTAGACAATTTCTCATCTGTACTTAATAAAATATTTTGAAGTGAATAAACAATGAAAATATTTCTAGCACACATATTTCAGATTAATCTTAACAACGATTTTTTTTCAAATCTTTTAAGAAACAATGACGTTTTAAGATACAATGACAAAGATAAAGGTTGAAAATTAATAATCTCTGCCTTGGAGTCTGTCATTATGATGTACCATGCTTGATCAATAATTTTTACGACTATTTGTAGAATAATTCTAAAATAAAAATTACTTTCTATATGAATTTTAATAAATGCAAACAAAAACAAATGTACTATTTGTCATCTGTTTTATGTTATTTGAAAATATTAGCAAAGGAAATATTGGTAGTGAAGTCATTTTTAGGTTATGAACTGATGAGTTACATCGACAAACATTTTGTTAAAAGAAAGACTTTCATAACTCATTTCCAATGTAAATAAGGATCTTGATTTTTTATTTGTCATTGTATTAAATAATGTTTTATGTTTTTGGATTTTCAGTTGATCACAGATACCTTTCAAATTATCAAAATGTAATGAATTTGATCCTTAAAACTACTTCACAGCAAGTGTTTTTTTTAACGGGGTGGAGAACACTTAAAATTCATTTCATTGTTTATTCAAAAGAGAAGCAGAACTTTATTTCGCTAGCTTCGTATATTGCTTTTCATTGTAAAGAATTTCTTATTCTAGTAAGATAAAGTTATTTTATTATAAGAAAATCCCTCATTTGACACATTAAATAAAATTCTGTTAAAATAAGGGCCTAATGATCTCATAGTAAAAATGATAACATCATGGCAGTCATTTGGGGATTTTTTTAAAAAGCATTTGGATAAGAATATGATAACCAAAAAATTCCAAGCTAAAAAATATTAATTCGATTGAAAATTGGGACTAAGGCTCGTTCTTTTTATACTTTTCTTATGTCATAAGGTATTTAAATTCGAACACCTTAACATTTCTAGTTTGGCGGAAAATCGAAAGTACGAAAATGCACAATTTTTCCATTCATGATAAAATGTAGCAAAAATATTTTTTTTTTGCAAATTGCTTAGTAATGAAAATGGGCAAATTAGCTGAACCATTTAGAATAGAGCATTATAATCTGGGATAAATCTAATACAGTAAATGGAATTTTTTTATTGTCTCCCAAATCCTTTATAAATTACTGTGCTTTAATTATGCTAGTAAAAATGTAAAAGTATGCGAGAAATATCAGAAAAGAAACGTCTTTTATCATTATGAAATATAATATTCGATATTAGCTGAATTCTTTAACTGCTTTAAAAATTATGAATAAATAATATTGTATTTTATTAATATCATAATTAATATTTTTATAACAGGAGAAAAGAGGGATATCTCGATAACACGTTTTTTAATAATTTATGTAAGACTATTCCCCGAAATTAAAAAAAAATTTCCATAATTTTAAAAACTTAAATCTTACGACCAGTTTAATTTCTATGTAATTCATATTGGATTCATAACAGAAAATCAAACTGATTTAATGAAATATTAAGAAAATAATGCGAAGATATTAGATATTAAGGGATTATTCATGCATGACAAAATTATTTTCTGGCGCAGATAAAAAAAATTTAAATGGTCTAATATCACTAAATCCATTTATTGTACAAAAAATCAAGCAAATAAAATATTTTATTTTGAGATGTGCAATAGGGGTTTGAATATATGTAATTGGCATTTGTAATTTTCCTCACTTTTTTAAATACGGTGTTCTGATTTATTACTTACTTGGTACTTCAATTTACTTAAAAAGTTACATAAAATCAACATTTTTCTTAAAAAAATATTGTTTTACGAGGTAACATATTGTAAAATATTATCTTTTCATACATAAAACTATTGTATTAGAGAAAAATTTAAATGTTTATTGAACAATTCATTTTAACAATTTTCTGTTAAAATTACGGACGCTTTTTAATTTTCTTTTAATTGAAGTATCGATTTGAAGTACCATTGGAGTACAATAAAGTCTATTATTTTAATAATATGATAGATTAACTGTCTAAGATTTAGACAGTTAATCTATCATATCACGCATTTACATGTATATATATACATTGTAAAAAATTAATTACATAATTCCAAATTGAAAATATAAATTTAATGTTTTTTACCATTAACAGCCAATCTTCAAAGAAAGTATTTATTCTAGGCAATTTTTATAAATTTAGTTTAAATAATTATTGTGATTGTTTTCCATTATTGTAAAAAGTATGACATAAAAACTACATTTGAGGCAAATTAATGTATGGTATTTATAAATCTATGAACACATTTGCGTTTTTATATTTCAAAGTATATATATGTACATATATATAGATAATTATTTAAAATATAAAAATACATGAAAATAAAAACTTATTACGTAATCGTATATGAGTAATGAATACATTTAAAAAGCTCTTTATTAATATGCTTTAAATGGGTTTAGTGATAGTTTAGATAGCTTTTAGTGGTTATAAGACGTATTAATTAATCTATTGTAACAATAATGTTTAGTAGTACGATATCAATAATGCTAGATTAACACGATTCAGTTTGCAGAATCAAAATTCTATACTTATATCTATTATATTTAGGATTATTTTATTATGTTAAACTCAGTCAGAATCATCTATTTTGTCTTTGATGTGTACATTTACTTTAAAATAAACTTTTTATATCATTCAAGGGCTTAGTAATTAAAATGAAAACTTTCAAATATAAAGTCTAGTTCAATTACATAATAAACATTTTGCCTTTATATACTTATGATAATATAAAAATTATAAGTATGTGATTTCATTTTTTAAAAAATATTGATTAACTTTTTGGATTATTGAAATGATTTAATATAGCTCTCCCAAACGTTTTAAGATGGCTAGTATGTAAACTTAAGTCTAGAAAAAACAAATAAGAATGTTATTCATTACATAATTAAACTTACAGCAATGCATTACCATCATAATTTTGTTTATTTAATCAAACTTTTAGAAGAATTTTTGTATTTGCAATTAGGAAATAAAATTAATATTTATAAATATATGGGAATTGAAAAAAATATTATATTTATTCATGCAGAATTTTTCTAGTCTAATATTTACAGAAATGTTTTTTTTTTCACCAATCAAAACTCGGTATTGAAATTAAGACAAATAAAAGTTTTCAATTAAAAGCAAAAGATAAACAAGAAAAGATGCTTATCAAAATAAATTTAAGAAACTAATATTTTCTTTGATAATGGAAAATTTATGTAGGAAATATATAAAATTCATGAGTTCAATTCTTTTAAAAAGCTGGATGCAGCTGCAGCTAAATTAATTTCTAATACCCTGTAAATACTAATACCCTGTAAATAAAAGTTTAGTGAAGTGATTTTTACAAACAAATTTTTCAAAATTAAATAAGTAAGGACAAGTAAAAGAAATTCTTTATATATTGTTTACAGTTCATAATTATTTATCAAAATATACTTAAGAAATTGATTCTTTCAAGGAAGATTTATAAAATTTAGTTTCATTATCTACTGTCCTTAATTTTTTTAAAAATTGTTTCATATAAGACGACTATCTATTCAAAAAGAATTAATGTATATGAAATGAATTTTATTCTTAAATTGAATGTAAAGTGTATAATAATGAAAGGAAAGACCTTATTAATTCAAAGCAAAACATTGCTATGACTAATATTTTAAAAATGAACATATTTGCAGAAATATTTTTGGAATTATACTAGGTGTAAAAATATAATAATATTCCTTAATTTTTTATAAATGGTTCTGAAACAAATTTATTTTAATATAATTTAAAATTTTGTTATGTAATAATGATTTTTGAAACTTTTTTTCATTTAAATTTTTATTTAATATCAAATCGATTTAGGATGTCATTTTAACGTTATTTTTAACGATGTCCATTAACATATCATAACTAATAACAAAATTATATAATTATGATATATAATTAAATAACATGTATTTATAACATAACACTTTATTTTGTAAAAATAGTTTATTTGACTTTTATCTATGTTAAGTTTTAAAATGTAAAAATAATTCTTGCTTCATTCTAATGTTAACATTAAGCAAACAACATACAAGTAACCGTAACGTTAATAGCTATCACAAGGGTTAATAATGATCCATGTATACATAATTATATTTTTCGAATATAATAATATTAAATTGCTATTAGTCATTTATTTCAAGGAATTTGAAGAATTCTACTGAAAAACTGTTACATTTCTCACCCTTTGGTTAACTCTAGAAAAATATTCACTAATTGTGGATAATGATAATATTTACTGATCATAATTTATCCATAACAGCATAATTTATATTTTAATTGATATTATTAAAGCAAATTCTTTTTTCAAATTTATGGTAAGGAAACTGAAGAATAAATTTGAAAATGCTATAAATTTCAATTTAATTCCAAACAAATATCAAATTAATAGACTGTCACCCATGCTGTTATTTACTTTGTGATATTGATTCTATAACAAAAAACTAACCCAATATGATACATAATTAAATTACATGCATTTAACTACAAAACTTACATTTTAAAGTACAATATTACAGTTAATCACTTTTTTTCTCTATTTAGGTAAGAAATTTGCTTCTTATAATTGATCTTCAAATCAACATAAAAGAAATATTTATTGTCTGATCATAAATAACATTATCTGATCATAATTATTTATAACTACAAAATTTATATTTTGATGGATATATTATTAGTAAATTGTTTTTATAAAAATGTAAGATATGCGTAGAAATTCTGAAAATATTATAATTTCGAAACTTACAGAAATCTATTAATTTATCCTAATTCCTAATATCATTTACTGGCCATAATTAATCAACAATTACAAAACTTGAATTTTGAAGCGTATTATCAACAATTTTCTTTTATTTTCCCATTTTGACAGATAATTCTTAAAAAAACAATTCTGAAACGTACGTTTATCAAATCAACTTGAGAGAAACATCCACTGATTGGTAATAATTAATTATATTTACTGTTCATAACTGATCGATTACTGTATAGCTTTATTTGATCGACGATATTAAATTAAATTTCTTTTATTTTCAATTCTTTGGTACGTCAAGAATTTTAAAGAATTATATATGTATATCCTTGCAACAATGCTATACATTTCAAGAAAATTTCGAACAAATAGCCAATGACTATGACTGATAACATTTATTGATCATAACTGATCGATATCTGCATAATTTACATTACGATAGATGTTATTATGATAAATAACTTTTTTACATTTGTAGAATGGTATTTAAAGAGTTATATCCGTTATAGTTCTAAATTTACTTCAAATGAATTTCAGATAATTTTTAAGTGTACAGCAAGAAATGAGTGATAGCTGAAAAGCAAATGCAAAATCAAATACATACGTAAGCCAGAGTCCTTAGCTTCTTATCCATGTTCCAAAAGCTCTGCAGAGTAGCCATTCTATTCGGGTGTGTGTGATGCACGATCTCTAGCAAGAATAATGCCTTGAGATGTAACTGGGATATAAAAGCTCGCAGATGACCCTTTACATGTCACACGCTCTGGTGGACAGAAGAATGGTAGCTGGACAGCAACAAAAGGTCTCGTGGCCGAAGATGCTTCGCAGCGATCACACCAGTGGGCGCCGATTCTTCGACTCGAACACGCAATCAGCCAAGGTCAATGTCTTCTGTCCAAGTTTACAGGATACGCTCTGTTTTTTGTTTCGTTTATAGAATCACATTTTGTGCACAATCACGGTATGGTTTCTGGAAAATCGGAAAGAAATTCACTGTTGTGGATCGAAATCCAATTGGTGTGTTAGATGATGTTTTTAAAATAACTTCCTGCTTTACGCGTTATAACGTTGCGTGGTAATAAAATAAAATGTAATTGGAGAAAATTGAATGTTAGGATAAAAATAAATTCTCCATAACGTCCTTTATTTGTATATTTAAGTTTCGTAGTATTGAAAAGAAAATATTAATCAGTTTTTTTAGGCATTGTTATTTTTAGTTAGATACATGATGACTTAATTAAAAAATGTATGGAACCATTTCACACAAGTTTCAAAAGGCTTCTTTAAATAATTTAAGAAATTTTTAAAATGTTCAGACAGTTATCTAGATTAAATTTTTAGTTTACAATTCATTCTCACAATTGTGAATATGATATCAAAGGATAAGAAAATTTACTTGACCTATTTAAATTTTTAATTGAAGAATGTTTACAAATTTAGGTATTACAAAATGTGACCAAGTACGATAAATTAAATTCAAAATTAGTTGATTAGAAGGAGTAGACATTCACTAATTATTTAATTTCTAATAATTATTACATATTAATCACAGAGATTTAGGACTTATTAGACTATGTTTGGTAACATAACTTCAAAATTAGTTGATAGATCAGAAAAAATATTAATGAAAATACTATCACTGAATATTAGGACTTATTTGATTTTGTTTGATAACATTAGTTTTGAATGTGTTGGTTATTAAAATCAAATAACCAGCCTTCATTGAGTTTTGTCAAATAACAACAGCTTGGAGTTCAATGAAAAGGATTATATGATATTAAAAGGCATTATAACGCTTTTCACATACATGATAGATTACAAGACCAAGAATATTCGGGCATGTATCTGATTTATAACAAGAAGAGAAAATAGAAATGGATGTCTATACGTATATATCACAACGATTGTACTAGAAACAAGATCAAAGAAGGCATTGTCCTCATAGCATCAAATTTGTGGTAATTGATCTACAGTTATGAAAGTCAGAATCTTTCCAAACATCCAAATTTGAAGTAAAGTAACTTCGGATTGTTTGAATATTTAATATGGAAAAAAGTGCAAAGCAACTATATGGAATTACATAGCTGACAAAAGTATTTGTAGTTCAACTAGATATTCAACATGAAAAGATTTGCAATTTTGTACAATAAATTTCAAAATTAATTTCACAATCGTGAATTTAATAGTAGTATATGCATTAATAACATTAATATTTCCTCTTAATAACTATTTAATAACAATTATTAATTGATTTTAATAAAATAATATATATTTTAAAAGCAAATGCAAACTTTATTTTTGTAAAATTATTGAACAAAAAATACCGAATTGTGTAATTTCAACATAAATATACGCAATCACACAAGATCACCTTGCAATATACAGTTAAGTTGGCAATTGAATTATTAGCATTTGGCTTCTATTGCTACAATTTGGTGATTTGAATCTCATCTTGGACTTAGAGTTTTAGAGATTTCTAAACCCTCTTAAAACTACAAGTTTTGTTTTTATTATCCTCGTGTACAAAAAGTAGCCACTGAGGGACAAACAAACCAGTACTCAATTACATTTTTATGAATTACCTGGCTATAAATATCTGATCACACATTGAGTCAATAAAAAAAAATCATTTCTATTTTAATCAGAAGTACAGGGACATAAATTGAAAAATTACTGTAAAGTATATTCGTATTCAATTTAAAAGAACAACATCATTTTTATAAATATATATAAATATTTACCGAGACACTGTGACTTAAGAGTGTACATGTCATTTATTGTAAAATCTTTACAATTTAAAACATTTGATTATTTGAAAGAATAGAAAATAGTCACAAAATCTTAAAACACACACACATACTCTCTCTCTCGTCCCGTTTAATTAAAAAAAATTTAATATATTCGGAATAACTTAAATAATTTAATAGATAGCTTTTAATAAATATTGCTATGAAATAGAATCACTTGAAACAACGGAAACAAAAAATATGGAGAGTATTTTATTCACATGCAGAATTTTACGTAAAACTTGTAGGCACACAAAATTTTGTGTTTTATAGAATGCGACTTAATAAGACCTTACTGAAAGCATCACTACAGCTGTCATATTCATTTGTTTCCAAAATGTGAATGGAAACTACTGGAATGGTAGCAATGGTGACGCTATTACCACAGGTGTCCGAACAGATTTGTTGCGTTGATATTCTGGTTTCGTGTTTTGATTATCACAAGTTATTGTTTATTAATTTCAGGGAGCCAGTTGTTTCCATCTATAAAAGATACTATATAATTCTTGAGAAAGGGTACTACGAAGCACTAATTATGCAATGAAGACAACAAGTAGTGGAAATGGTACGAAAAGTACAGGAAAATCTTTCTTCTTGAAACGCAATCTAAAGTGTGAGACACTCGGAAATCAATGATTAGTTAGAGAATTCTAATTGGAGAGATATCAGATCTGAAATCGAAATATAGATCTGAATTCTTTCTAGTCAGTTTGACACTTCCAGACTAATAAAACATCAGTGCTCATGCATTTCATTCCACAAAACTCTCTAACCTGACGTTTCTGTAAAGAATCTACACAAAATACAGGTTAAAAACTATTAATATTATATACGTCACTTTGGCAAAAGAGTTTCGACATCGCTAAAAACTTTTGCGAAAAGTAAGAGACTTAAAAATGTAATGGTAAAAGCTAACAACTAGAGGTATTTTGTTTGTAGTTAACTTTAACGAAATGAAAAAGTACCAAAATGCTGTTGTAAAATTGATGATTTTAGTCGGAAAATAAAGTGTAGCAAGCAGTATCATATTATTTAAACAATAGAAAAATGTGTGTTATTAAAACTGAAGATTCAACATGAATTAGAAAGATTATTGCTTAAGTGCGATCTGATCATCCTTCATAACACACATACTTAAAAGCTGTAATATCTCAAAATAAAATTAAAAAGCATTTTAATTTAGTTTCAATGCTGCTTAAAGTGATAAAATACTGGATAATGAGATTTCACACGTGTCCCATCTTTTTGAGGGGAAACGTGCATGTGTAGTTAGGAGGAAAAATTCAAATTTGTAAAAATAACGTTGTTTATTATTTGGTTAGAAAGCTATTTTGTATCATAAAATAAGCTGTCACTAATTGATCACATAGAAGAAAGACATTATGAAAATATTAGGTTGGGGAAAAAGTTATCCATTATTTTTTCGGTAGACGTCTGTAGTGATCGCTATCTCGTGAGGTATCTATCAAACAATTTCAGATTTATGCTCGTTGGAAAGGTGACATTTGACACTAAAATATCCTCTTGCGGTTTTTGTTTGATTCATTCAGTTACGAGTACAAGGTTTTAAAAATGGAAGACAACAAACAGAAAAGTCGATACATTTTAGTTTTTCTCTTGCAACGGAGAAAATGCTAACCAGGTGGCTAAAATTATGAAAGGTGTTTATCGTCCTATATATGACAGTAACAACCAGTTACGAACAATTTTGGTTTCGTCGATTCCGTTTGGGTATTTGGATGCTAAAGATGCACCTCGCATGGATACAACATCGTCGAAAATGTCAATAAAATATAAAAAATTATCAAACTTGATAGCATGTCAGCAGTCGTAGCTTCCCACAAGACCTAAAAATCTACATGAAAACTGTTTTAAGCCTTTTTACAAAGCGAATCTGAAAGAAGTTACAAAAAGTTCACGTAAAAATAATAGATTTCTTTTTCCCCAAACTAATAATTCGCCTGACGTGAGTAAAGCTCGTATGTTCCCCTTAGTTATGAATTTAAGATTAATGAAATGTTGAAATTTTTTTCACACTTATATTCAAATGTTTTTTCCGATAGGTGGCGTACAGCAAAAAGTGATAGCACATTCACTTCAATGCTCAGATCATTTTTTTTTAAATTGGTAAAAAATAGTAGACATTATTTTTTAAACTGTTACATATGAAAATAAATAAAAAAGCAAAGTCGTGCATAATTTTTCTACACTCAACAGTTATATAGAAATGACCATTTTGAATGGACAGAAGCCAAGAAAAATACATCTTCCGTTCTTGAAGTCTGCAGACTACCAGAATCACCAATAACTTTGCAAGGAATTCAATTCAGTGATTATTATTTTTTAAATTATTTACCAAAGCCATAATCAAAATTTTAAAATGGAACACAGTTTGTGTGCATTAATGATTTTGCTATATATATATATTTGTTTCTAATGGCAGGCACCCTTGAGCAAGTATAATAAATTAGCCCGTTAGCCGCAACAAGGCCGGAAACTGCTGCTCATTTTATCGTTACCCGGTGCCTGGAATCGAGCCAAGGTCCCTTCCATCCGTAATCAGTTACGCTTACCGTTGGACAGATTGAGCGGTGTATATATCTATATCTATATATATATATATATATATATATATATATGTGTGTGTGTGTGTGTATAAACGTTCAAGACATATAATTACAATTTACAAATAAAATACATATGTTATATTATAAGTAATTAATGAAGGATCGGTATAAGATGCTTCAATATTTTTAATCTCTTAAGGCTTAATATAAAATTTAGAATTAAGGAAAGATGTTTATGAGCTACACACGAAATTCGGAAAAGAGCGATGTAAAAAATTCAGTATTTGAGACATTCAATTAAAATTTAAAAGCAAATAAAGATGCTTATGGCATATATATATTTCAAAAAAGATGAATGGAAAATGTTTTAATGTTTTCTCCTAAATTTTAAAACATAAAATTAAAAATTCATAGAAATAAGAAAGGCGGTCATATATGGTTTCTAAAACTTCCTGAAAAACGAATATAAAGTGGTTTAGTGTTTTTCTACCGTGATAGATATTTTACTATATCTCAAAGTTCTTGATCCACTCGCTTGTTTGCTATCTTTAAATTCAACAAGATCAAGATAGCTAGCTATCATTGGTAATTTGATTCAGTGAATACAAACTTTAGTCTTTATTTTCTTTATCTTAAAAAAGTTATATTAAAAATATAGTCAAAAATCCTTTTCAGAATATAAAATTCAATATATCCTAATTTCATGCTCAGTTCGGAATGTTAGATTTGATTAGGAATATTATGACAGATATCCTATCGATGTATTAGTTATTTTCCTCTTTCTTCAACTTCTCATATTTTCATTTGCTCTTTTCAAAATATCTTTCATAATTTCAGACTTTACATTTCTGGTGTTTGTCTTTTAACTTCATATTGTTTGTTCTAAGTTCTTTCCTCATAAGTTTAAGTTCTCATCTTTAAAATTTCGTATTTATCTATTATAAAATTTTATTTTTTCGCCCTTCGTCTGGTGAATATTTCTTCAAAAATTTTCTTTTTCATTCTGTTTTATTCAGCAGCAAGTTTTCATTCAAATCTTCACATTTATTCAGCAACTTAATGAAAGATGATTGTCTTGAATTTTAAAATATTTTATTATTTTAACCCCAAATTCTTCAATGAATCTCACAAGCATTTGAATTTTCAGAATTTTAATAAAATTTGAAGTATTATACATTTTATTAGTTTGATATAACAGTACATCCTAATCACAATAAGACATATCTTCGTTTCACCTCTTTTTCGGCATTCGTGGCAAATCAGATAGCGCGTTCAGCTGTTAACCAAAAGTTTGGTGGTTCGAGTCCACCCAGGGGCGTGATGTCTTTTTTTCATGTTGGACGATGACTGAGTGGTTAGCGTTCCTGACTCCTATACTGTTTGATCCGGGTTCGAGTCCCGGTACAAGCATGGAAGTTTCTTTTTTTTCTTTCTCTGTGTTTCATTGTCCTTTCTTCTTCTGAGATGATGGATGAATGTGACCCACCCTATAAACGGGTTTCTTGTGGAGTGATATGGTATGTGTGTACTGAAGTAGTTGGACTGTACACCAAATTACTTTCAGTTGGGAAAGTGGAGCAGCGCACCCCGTATTGCCAGTCTAGCTAGCACACAACAACAACAATCTCGTTTTCAAATGTGAAATATTTATCATGTTAAGTAATAATAAAATCACTAATAAAGCCATAATAGTTTTAGTCATCTTTTATAAAATAAATCGTTTATTGAAAAATATTAAAAACCAAAATTATTATTTCTTGCGATAGATTGGATAAAATTTTGATAACTTAGTTGAAGTTTGACATTATAGATGATTAATATTCTCTTAAGATCTCTAAAAAAATTAAATCATAAATACATTGTGTGTAATCGAAATCATAAAAAAATCGATTATAGTTGTAAACTGCAACCTATTATTTCAGAATTTATTTTGTACTTTCAAAAACAAAGTCAACTAATAAAGGGTATATTTATAAAAGAAAAAAAAACAATACATAAAATTTTCAGTTTAATTCAAAGTTTACAACTTTATTAAGTTTAACTTAGTTTAATTATAAAATTAATCAGTTTTTATGCGTAACATTAAATAATTTAAATTATTTTAAAACACAGCACTATGCACCTTTAGATTAAATACAAGAAAAAAAGAATATTTAGAATAAAATTGATGAGAATTTTATTTTTCTGTCAAATCCAAAGAAATAAATATTGAAGAGGTTCTTAATGAAAAAATTATTTTTCCTTGGAAATTAATGAAATGTTTAACTTAATGATATACAATTTTATTACTCGAATTTATTGTAAATTCTAATTTTTGAAAAATACATCGTGCACTCACTATAATTTATTGAGAATTTAAGCGCAATGCTGTGAATGTACGATCTTTATTTCAGCTATATATTAATTTGTTTCAGTTTTTTAGGATACTATATTGTACTATTTTCTCTAAACGTAGAAATTACTATTATACAACTTAGTGCTGTAATCAAATACTTAATTTCCTTTCTAATTTTAAAAAATGATTAAATCTTTTATTCAATAAGCAATATCTAGATTTATACATAATTAAAAAAATCGAATTTAGTAGAATAAATTTGCTTTATTTTTACAACTTTTATAATTTTTCAATTATCTTATCTTAAATTAACTCCAAATTGGAACAACTTTGATATACCTCCCCAAAAACTACTCGCCAAATCTGGCATTCCCTACGGACTTTTTAGGGTTGCTGTTTCTTATTTTAGTGTTGCTAATTTAAGTTTTTTCAGCTTTTAGGTTTTTGCTGTTGCCAAATTAAGTATTTTCTTGTATTTTGTACCATTTTTTGAGTTTTTTTTTAAAGTTTTTTTTATGTATTAATCATTTGTAATTAGCGAGAATCCATCTTGGCGAGAAAAAAGGGGCCAAAAAAAGATATTTTGGTTGGCGAGAAAAAAAATCGCCAAATTTCCGATTTGGGGGGGGGTTATCAAAGTAGTTATTCCAAATTAACTTTCTGTTAAAAATAAATCCAAAAACTTTGATGAAAATTTTATTTTCGCTTTTAGAAATTTTGATTTAAATCTATTTCAAGCAATATTTAGTCTTGTATTTTAAACTACAATGCAAGTCTATATTGTTATTGAATAGTAAACCTGTTTTATTTTTCATCTTGCACTATCGCGCGATTATATTCGACTTATAATTATAGCGAGATTCTTATTTAACAGCTTAAATAAATATTTTGCATCATTTTTAAAAAAATGACGTGATTTTATTTTTACAATTTACGAATACATTTATGAAATTCAATCCTTTCTTCATTTATTTATTTTTCAATTGAAAGTAGAATTGTGCTATATAATTTGTGGAATCATCTTAAGTTCATTTATAAACATTAAAAATCCCAATGATCAGCAGAAGAAATTTCTTTCCCTCTGCTAATCTATTGCGCACAAATTTCAGGCATTTGCAATGCTAAGATTTAATCCTGTTAAGAGTATTATTTAAATCCAATTACCAGCTTTCGAATTCTCTTTTGTGGTTTCCCTTTTCTCTTGAGTTTTAGATTTATTTCCTTTTGTTGAGAAAGCGAGGTTCAGCGGAAAACACATTATGCGATGAAAGGAATTGGTGAAAAGCAAGCACGCTATTTATTGATTTTGAATTAAAAAAAAATTCTATTGTTTATTTCTTATTAAGTATGGAATTCGTTCTAAATCTTTATAGAAAATAATTTAAAATTTGAAATTTCAATTTGCAAGTTTAAAATATTTAACTTGATATCTGTAATATATGCTTTATGCTTCTGCCAGCTTAAGACGCCTACTAGCGGGTTATTGGTCCTCAAGGAGCGTACACAGGTCTTCTCAGCCCGGAAGTGTTTTTAAGTCTGGTATTGAACCTGCTATCTCCCAGTCCTTAGAACAAGTCTTATCTCATGAAATCAACGCAGCACTAAACAGTCAGTTATTTTTTATTTGTACAAGAAGATGTGTGTATTTTGCTATCCATGAAAAAAAATTCAGAATCATATTAGTTTCCAATTATTTCAAACTAATTACTTTTAAATAATCCGAATTTTTTTAGCTCTCTTCATTTGATATAGAAAAAATAATATTGTTTACAAAATATCGATTTGAAGACACTAAGATAATTATTTTGCTACAACGACTGTGAATCCTGAGAATTTGGTGACAAATAATTAAATCAAGCTAAATCTATTGGAACAACTTATAACCATGGATTTACTCACTATCACAAAATGGACAGTCATTATCATTATGGGTTGTCTTTATCTGTTGTGGGCCATGCAGTTCATTAGTAAAAGCTTTTATGAGAAATACAAGGTATTTTACTGAACTATTAAGAAACTAATACACTTGGTATGTAAAATACAACTAAAACGATGCAAAGAATTCAATAATTCATAGAAATTTCATATTCATTTTAAAATTTTATTCATAATAGTTTCATTGCTTCTTTTGCTAATCATTACGTATAAATTTTAATTTAGCATTTCATATACTTAGATAAATATAGTAATTTGTTTTTAGTATTTTATCATTTAATAAAAAATAAAGTATATGTTATAAATTTTTTATTTACATTGATTTAAGATGAAATTCTAAAAACCTGATTTATTTAACAATATTAAGAATTATTTGTGTCATTGAATCATATAACATCTTTTATTATATTTATTAATTTTTTTGTTGTTGTAAAATGTTCATTTATTTTTCATCAATATAAATACAATATAAATAATAATATAAATAAAAAATTCTAATATAAATACAATATAATTAAAAAATCTATTTATTAATTATCGGTTTTAAAAATTTTATTAAAACAATTTAAAATAATTACACAATTTTGAGGAAAAATTAAAATGTAAATATAAGCCTCGTATAAAGTTCTTGCATTAGAAATCATTTATAAAAAATTAAATCATCAAATCGAGAATATAAAACTTAAATACTTCATTAATTCATTATATTTAAAATGGATTACTTAGACATGGTAAAATGGTTTGGTATAATGATTATTGTGATTTTGTACACTATCTTCTTTTTCGAGTTGTTTGATCAATATTTTTTTGTTCCAATGAAGAATCAGATTCTAGAAATACCAGTAGAAAATTGTTTAGAAAAGCAGGAACTATGAAAATGCAAATATGTTTTGGAATGTATTTAATTTTCATTAGGTTAAAACATTGTTAATAGCTCTTAATGTTTATTTTGTTAAGAAGATTAGTCATATACATTCATATAAAAAACTGTGAGTAAAATTATTGTTTTTTTTCCTCTGCAAATGTATAAATTGTTACTATTCTGTTATGAAGAGTGGATTCAAATACCACCAAATGCTTACTACTACCCAGAAAATTAAAAATATAACAATAATTATAAAAATAATTGGTTAATTTGCGCTTTTGGTCCCCTACTTCGCCAACACGTGAATTTGATGCGCTTTATCGCGCATGCTCATTAATTACTCTTTTGTTTTAGCCTTTTCATTGGTCGCTAATTAAGTGTCACTTTGAAATAGCGGTAGAATTTTCGCCATGGCATGTGTGATTTTGAAAACTCGCCAAGTAGGGGACCTAAAGTGCATTTTCACCAAATATTTATTATTTTCGAATTCATTCCAAAATTTCCAAATTAACTAATTTTGTAAAGTGATAAGAAAAATGGAGATATATGAATCTCTTGGTTATTTTTTTAAAAAAAAATTTGGTTGTTAGTGTAACTTCTATAACAGATAAGTATTATAAATTAATTAGAGTTTTGATGCTTCATGTAATTATTTTTTAAATAATTTATTCAGAATGAAATATGTTCATTTGCTTTTTTAATGTGGTGATTTTTTAATAAACGCAATTATTTGTTTTTATATGTAGCTTACTAATTTCAAATGCATTTAATTTATAAGATAGTTTACCACTTCCAACAAGCTATCTTTTTGAAATCAAATGAATTGATATTTATTACTGAAAAAAGTTTTATTAAAAAGGAATATATATATTGTAAGCATTAGATACATTGAGATACATTAGAAATATATACATGTTTCAAAATTTCCAAACTCTATTTGTATTTAATTTAATATATGACAGTAAAATATGATTAATTTGTTACAATTTGAAGAAAAAAATCCACTCAAAATTATTCTAACTATTATTAATTAAAAATACTAAAAATTTTAAGCATAGAACTAAGGACAATATGTTTCAATAGAGTTTTGTGAAATAATGTTTGAGTATTATGATATCGAAAACATATTCTTCCTTTAAATCCAATAATTTTTTAAAATATTAAATTATGATTATATTGAAACTAAATTCGTAACAATAGACTTGTAATGATGCATTGAATTTAACTATATATTCAAACAGAGTTTTCATATTATTGGTTTATTTATGAAATTTAAAAAGTGTCATGTAAATATTTGAAAAATATTTTTACCTTTTGTACAAATATGTTACTAAATTCTTAAAATAAACAATAATTGATAACAAAACTTGACTTCCTTCTTTAAACAAATAAGAAGTTCGTTAAAAAACAACACTGGAAAAATCTCTATTAACAATTAAGAAAACAAAATATTATAATAAAGAAATTCTTTATTGTTGAAGGAAACTTTTTATGAGACATCATGCGTACATAACTTCACTTTCTGACAAAAACAATATCCCTCCCTGTCAGATGTCATAAATATCTGATCAAAACGAATACACTTTTGAAGGTAACTATTATTTTTGAATAATATTTTTATTTTAAGATACATACAAAGTATTTGCAACTAAAATATTTAAAAATAGTTAATGTGTTAAAATATCAAAATGATTAAATATTTTGATTAATTGAACTTGTAAATGTAAGTTAGTTACTGTTCAATTTACGAATAAAATTAAATTTAATTTTATCTGAGATTTCGCAATTATTAAAATACTTTTGATAAATTGATTGATGCTTTAAGTTAAAAATAAAAACATTAATATGTATTTAAAATATTATAGGTTAGAGAGAAACATTATTTCTTACCCTTAGAGCATTCTATAAACATTTAAAGGCTGAGATTTACTGTACGGTTACCTTTGGCACGATTTTTCCACATTTGGGGATAAATAACATTAACAACCAATTTCAATGGATTGCAGAGAGGGATTTTGACCAATCAGGCAATATTTTTAGATCTTGCTTGTGGAAAATGGGGAGATTTTTGGCGACTTTTTGAAAAGTCGCCAAGGGTGTCCGTACAGTAAATTTTTACCCATTTAAAAGTAAACAATCATACTAAATTCAAAAATAAATTTTAAAGCCAATAATTAAATTAAATTTAAAGTAACTTCCAAAATAAAAAAAATAAACAAAATTGTATAAGATTCAAAAGTTACCGAAATTTTAGTCGAATTTCACTGCATCAGAATACATCACAGAATCGCAATAGCAGATAATTCACAAACATGCTAAAACTCATCAAAGGAAAGAATCAATTTTGGCTCAATAATCTAGAATTTTAGCTTTTGGCAGATGCACAGCATACAGTAGGGAATTAATGAAATTTTTTTCTAAGCGTTTCTTTTCACAAATTTGTATGAAGAATTCGCCATACATATTCAATTGAAAGTTTCTTTCGAGATCGATCATAATATAAAATATTCCATAGGAATATTTGTGATTTATGTCAATTACAAATTATTTCTACAAAATAATATAAAAATGTCTATGAAGTAATCGGAAGCATAATTTTGTATATAGCGGAAATTTAAAATTGTGAGTAAAATGATTTTGTATAAGTTCTTATTTATTAACGAAATTATGAGTTGAGTTACAACTGAAGTAGAAAAAATAACAAACTAAGTATCTATAGTACCTATCAATTTATGAAACACAACAAAAGGACCAAATAATTATAGATGTTTTACAAATAGTTTGTCTTTTATAAGCCTGTGAAAAATCTCCAAATAAACTTCCTTAGTTTTTCTTTAAAAAATAACAATAGTTTTATCTTCCTCATCAAAAAATAAAAGTATGTTCAAATCTTTAAAGGTATAATAAAGTATGTTCAAACCTTTTTTTAAAGTTAAAATAGATATTTTCTTATCTACCAAACGAAATGCATAGGGATTTTCTTCAATAAAAGTGCACAAATTCAGCAATTTGTTTCTTCTCGTCTATAAAATTTTGGATTGATTCCTAACTGAAGCGAGAAATTGAAATAAACTTTAGAATATATATGCATGTAATATTGAATGAAAGACCATCACAGGAGAGAAAATGGAAGAAGTGTAGAATTGCCGTACAAATAAAAATTGAGCTATTTGCAATCCAAATAAATTGTAATTCCAAAAAAGTAAATTTTCTGTTTACAGGAAAATGACGGTTGTAAATAAAATTCCTTAGCTATTTCATTTACAGTTTTCATCGAACATTTGAAAAAAAGATAAATAACATTCATTGATAATATAATTTAGTTTAAATTTATTGGACGTTTTGATAAGTACAAAATACGTACAAAGTGCTGATAAGTACATTCATATTTACAGACAGTATATATAATTCTGGGTGTAAGA
Source organism: Latrodectus geometricus (assembly GCA_026290005.1). NCBI lineage: Eukaryota > Metazoa > Arthropoda > Arachnida > Araneae > Theridiidae > Latrodectus > Latrodectus geometricus. Next base: position 9,426 of record JAPDSC010130615.1, on the reverse strand, counting down.
TTCTTATTTATGTACTATTATAGTACTAATATTGATTTATATATATATATATAAATAGTCAGACATTATATATATATATATATATATATAGTCAGCCAAATTGATGATTTTACTCTAAATATGGTTGCTTTATTATTTTTAAAGTTAACAGATATGTGTCGCAAATAATGGAACCATTTTTTGTTTCAGCGACTTTTGAAATCTCATAAGAAGACAATTCTGGTCATTACGATGTAAATATACATACAGTATGATATATTTAATTCACATATCATAATGACTATATCAAATATTATGCTGCATTATGTTTTACATGTTATATACCATACAACAAATAAAATATTACTTGCATTATATTCGTATTTAAAAATTCAAATGTAATCTATTTATTCTTTGCTTATGCAACAAATAATGCAGAAATTTAAATTTTCAGAAATTATATTATGCTTCATTTTATTGCGTATCATTATGAGTTTATTCTTTAAGTAAATATATAGAGTTGATATAAAGTCAGTTTAATTAATTTGCATAATATTCGCAATTAAATGTCTATATGTAATCTGCTTATAAATTTCTTTATTCAACAATTATTTCATTACGAACAATTATAAGCTTATTAATTAAGTAAATATGTTGAAATGAAATAAAATTAGTTTAATAGATTTGCTTAGATAGTAACTATAATAATAATTGCCAAAAATTAATTGAAAAATTAAAAGAGAAATTTATGGATTTTTAAATTGCAATTATGGGAATAATAAATTAAAATTGAAATTTATGTGAATTATAATTTACAGATTTCTATACTTTTATTCAAAACAGAGAAATGCCAAATGAAGATGAGCTCGAAAAAGATTATTCTTACCATATTATGGATCCTTCTAAAATTCCATTTAATAAAAAACACATGAAAGAGTCTAGCACAGCAATATCGGGTTCCATTACTTACAAAATACTTTTCCTTTTATTTGCAATAGTAACTGGTTCAACGGCACTTCTTGTTCTAACTGTTGTAATACTTAAAAAGTTGATTAACGATGAAGATAAAAATGATTTCAAGAACACAAATTACACTAAGTTTGTATCAGAAGAGAGCCAAGAACAATGTGAAAACAGCATTGCTGCTGATTTAATTAAATTCCAATGCAGTAAATGTAAAGGAATCAAGCTAGATGAGTTCATAAGCTCTGATTTCTATAAGGCCTCCAATGCTCCAAATGGAAGGTTCATAAATGCAGTGTTTTTTACAGAAACAGAAGATATTGATTGTAGGAATAAATCCACACAAGAGCCAAAAAAGTATCGGCCATATTCTATTTACAAGATGAAATTCTCTTCAATTAATGATTCTTCTCAAAGCTCAACTTTCGAAAAAAGCAAATTTCCTTATAATCATCCTTCCAAACATACCTTATATAAAAATCATGCTAAAGATTCTGAGGTTAATTTTACACCAACTACTTTTGAAGACACCAGTAAATTTATATCAAGCTTTCAGTTTAATAACCACCCTGTTCCACCTAGTACTTATAGATACCCACCTTCTAATGGACGCATGGAGAAAGTCCAAATTGATGAGCACAAAAGATCCAGTAGGGAACAGCTGAACAAGGATATTACTGAATCTTCATTGTCTTCACGAAAGGGGTTTGATATGGGCATGGAAAAACTGCCAAAGAAAAGTGTTGATATTGAAGAAAAGATAAGAATGATTAAAGCTCTTCGTAATCCTTATGACTTCGATGTTCCTTGTTCTAGTATTCCAAGTCAAGGTGAAAATGTTCCCCCAAGAATTCCTTCTCCAAGTGATTGGATTGGTAAAACTCAAGTTACACCAGCTGCTGATTCATATTCTATTCCTTTGATAAAAAACAGTAGCAAATCAAGTTTTAATTTTTCTCATTTCAGCTCTGGTTTCTTATTCTAAAGTAAAATCAAATGCTTTTAATTGCTTCTATTTTATTAAAAAATATTTAACTAAAGTTTATGAGAGGTAAAATTTAATTATATATATAGAATCATTATATATATTTTAAAACACTTCAAACATAAAACAAGTAATAAAATGCCGTATCGTCTTGGCAACTGAAGCTCAATGAATCTCACCTTGGGCAATTTTTTTTTATTTTGAAATTAAAATTACGTTGCCAAGAAGTATAATAAAACTAATACTTCATGTAAGAAACGCTTAATAATTATCTGCAGGTTCATCTTTCTATTTACACGTAAGTACGGATTCATTATTGGACAAAAAGTTAGTGATTTCATTTTTCCTAACTTCAAAAGTGCTTAAATTAGAGTATAAATGATCATTATTGAACTAAATAGTATAAAAAATTTGAAATATTAATTTTTTTTTAAAAAACCTTTGTAAGATTTAATGCATTCAATGAAATTTAAGTATGAAAATATGAGCCTTTATTTGCATTTTTTAAGTTTAATATTTACTTTCAAGAGACATAATTAATACCTCTGTGGGTGGTTGGAGTCAAGCTTTGGGTCTTCACTGGTTTCAATATCTAACTTAGAAGATTCAGATGGTGCTGCCCTCTATGAGCCAAAAGTCGTACTTCAACGTTCATATGAGGGTGCTCTATTCAAAAACGGAAGACGCTCTCTCTTTGACTTCACTAGTCAAGTCTCTGACGGGTGGGATTGGCGTTACCAAGTGTCAACATAAACAACAAACAACTACAAGAGACATTAATATCTTAATAGATTATTTGAATAGCGTTACAAAGTACTTTTAGGCTATTTATTGAAAAAGAAACACCTTCTAGAAAAATGATTTAAATATAAATATAATTCATTATATTTTATTAATTAGCATTTGTATCTAGGTTCTTATTAAAGTATGATAATTATTTTTATTTTTACAATTAATGTCTTCTATTAATTTCTAAATCTACAGTCAAAATTCTAATAATTTTCAGTTTATTTCATAAATGTAACTCATTCTCTGAAAATTCCCTGAAACCCTATCCGTTATTATTTGGTATATTTAGTCAATGATATAGTTATTCTATGCAAAAGCTGTTTTTTAGTGAAGTGCAAACAAAGTTTATTTTACCCTTGTTTTATTTCTCTTCTATTCACTATATTTTTCTTTCATACAGTTGACGCTGATGATCCTGTTATAATCCATATAAAACATGATGGTAATTTTAACTTCGTATTACAAATAACAATTTAAAAAAAAAATTTGTTTTCTGTTTTTTATTTTTAGGATCTGATATTTTTTGATTTTTTGATTTGATTTATTTTTTATGTGATGAATGAGAACTTGATTTATTCTTGAATAAAGGAGGAACACGTAAAGGCATTACAGACATTGTGAGAACAGAAATTTGGTGTGGGAAAGAGCGGTGGTGTTGAATTAGATTTCAAAGAAAAATAATAACATAGAAAAGGAAATAAAACCATAACTCATCGTATGCAAGGACATAAAAAGAAGGAAAAATTCTAAAAGCTCGGTCTGTTGTCTGTACTTGGTTTCGTTTTATTTGCACTGTTCGATTTATGAAGTATCGTTTGTCGAGAACGAGATTGAACCAATTCCATAGCTGATTTGACGCAATTGAAAAACCAAACGTGTTTATCAGTCGAAGAAACTTCTAAAATAAGTAGGTAGAAAAATATTGAATAAGACAAAAATTGCCAAACATTGTGAAATGATAAAGAACAGCCTCTTGCCAATTTTTCAAGTCCAGAAAAAAAAATTCCTTGAAAAAGCAAACAGTATCAGCAAAAATGCACCCTCTGGAAAATATTGTAGAGATGCAAATCCTCCTAAACTGGAGTATTGCTTAACTTAGTGGAGAAAAATGAGAATGAACATTCATGGTTATTTTAGTGAAATTGAAGTTGAAGATAAATAATTCCAAAGCATTAGACAGTTAACTCAAAAAATTTCAAACCAGACACAGCTTTATAAATTTTGTGAAAATGGAACTGGGCAAAAAATTTCAGAATTTGGATGATAAGAAGTAGTTCTGAAATAACTACTTTCCGAATACGACCCAAAACATGTTTCCAACCCCGACAAGATATGTTTGTTTTTTAAGATCTTACCCTTAAGAACCCTTAGCTTTAAAGGTCCTCAGTGAAATGGGATTAAAAAAGCGATGCAAAGAATTACAATGTTCCTTTCAGCCAACTTGAATGGAACAGAAAAACTGCTTCTGCTTTTCAGAGGAAAATATTGAATGGCTAAGTTTTTGAAAAATATTCATATACTACGAGCTGCATATCATGCTATAATTAAAACTCGGATGACAGGAAGCACTTATGATTGGCTGAGAGATTTAGATTGGGAAATCATAAAGTTCTTCTAATTGTGGATAATTGCATTGTTCTTGTTGAAATCTCGAATCTTGAATAGATTCATGTGGAGTTTCTCTCACCTAATTTAAAGTTAGTTATCTTTTGGCCCATGGATTCAGAGTATAATCAACAGTTCAAGAAAAAAATATCTTAGGTATTTTGGAAGGAAGAATCAGCATTCATGGATAGAGTGATTTACAGTTGGAGTGGCCTTATGAAATTGATCAAATAAAAGCAATGCATTTGTCAATTAATGCTTTGAATGATATTGAAGAAAAAATAATATTGAAAGCGTTTCAGTATTCAGGCTTTACTAAAGAACACTCTGAAAGCCAAAGTAGTTTAACAGATGACTTGAGAGAAGATAAGTCACTCATTCAAAAACTCCAACAAAGAAACCATTTGTTGCCTGAAATATTTTTCGAGGATTTCTTAAATATAGACTAAATGTGTAGAAGAAATATCGGAAATTATTGAGAATTTAATGAATGGAATGGAAAATAGTTTCAAGATATCGAAGAAGAATGAAATTAAGTATTGTAAAAAACCTTCTGCAAAATAAGCAGCCGAATGACTACACTATATTTTGAGGGAGAAAACAGCAAAATGCTGTTATAGTTTGAAACGTCCTAATAGTTTTGAGCAAAATGGTTTAAGTTTGAAAAATGAAATTTGAATAATGAAAAAATCTATTTTTTACTATAAAAATGTGTATAAATTCAGTAAAAGATAAATTGTTTATCCGATTTTTCATCAATAAAGTGAAAGTTAGTATTGTTTTTATGTATAAATGTGTTTAAGTCTGCACGTGCTTCTTATAGGTCATTCTAAATACGTTTTCTAACAATATTTTATAAAGAAAAGTATGATAAAAAATAAGATATTAAGAATCTAATACATTATTTTTCTATTTTAGAAGTCCCTGCGAATTAAAGAAAAACGAATATCTACTGTACTTTACAGTAAATAATTTTAGATGCGAAAATAATTGAATTAAAAGATTTCTTATTTAGATAAAAAAATATTCAGATAAAAATATATAAGTAAAGTTAGATTCAGTGATTTTAAAGTTAACTGACAAATATTTTAATTATTGTTTAATTATACTTTCTTACCAAAAACTTCCAATAAAATATCCTAAACGTAAGTATACAAATCGTTTACATTAAAGACTCGTTTTTATGAATATTCACGATTTTATAAACTATTGGCTGGTGCCTAACAGTATCTTATGGAAGCAATGATATTTTTAAATACAATTTTAACTAATTAAACTTTTGAAAACTCTTTTTTCCATGAACTCGTTTTCATGCATTAAGAATTTAAAGGAAGATTTTCCTTATAAATCATTGTAAGATTTATTTCAATAGATATTGTGCTATTAATAGGCACCAGCCTCAAGCAGCATTCATCCCGGATTTTTTCAAAACGATCCGGGTACTATATTATCCTCTTAATCCAACTTTCAACACTTGAGTTCACGCATTTAAGTAGAATCAATAGCTTCAAGCTAAAATATCTCTGGATGCTTTTGGAAAGAGTAGTTATGTCTTGTAGACCTTATGAAAAAGAAGATTCCAGGTGCAATGTTCTTGTGAATTTATGCTTTGAAGGATATTGCAGAGAAAATGATATTTAAGTCAGTTAAACTGTGTATGTGTGATTTTTTTAAAAACCACTTTGATTGGAAAAAGTAAGTGAAACTATCTGATTATTCGATGGATTTATTTCTCATCCATGAATATTGACAAAGAATCACATACGACTTCCGGAAATTCGACTTCAGAACTTTTCTAACCTGGATTCAGATGTAATTTGTTCATAAGAGTTATTGGATGATTAAATGATTCAGAACATTTTTGTTTCTAATGGCGGGCACCCTTGAGTAATTAACCCATTTGCCGCAACAAGGCCGGAAACTGCTACTCATTTTATCGTTACCCGGTGGGCACCTGTGAACCAAGGCACGGAAGTATGATTAGCATCGCCCACGCCACACCACCGCAAACTCGTTTATAGGGCGGGCCACATTCATCCATCATCTGAGGAAAGGACAAGAAATACGAAGAGAGAAAGAGAAAGTACATCCATGCCCTAGCCAAAATTCGAACTTAAGTCCTTCTCATCCGTAGTCAGGTATTCTAACCACCACTCAGGGTGAGCGGCATGATTCAGAATATAATTACAAGAATAAGAAAGATTTTTCAGATATTAAACATAAAGAAAACACATATTTTAGTACTTTGACCCTCCGAAAAATAAGTAGATGTATAGCTATAAAAAATAAGGTAAATGTTTTTTTAAGGCAACACTAAAATGCTTTTCTAAGTCGATAAAAGTGTAGTTTTTTTTTTAAAAAAAGATATTAGTTTGTCTGATTTTTCCTCGATAAAATGAAAGTAAAAGTTGTTTTTAATTATTAATATTATTTTGGATTTATTTTTATAAAAGGCATACTAAATAATTTTTTTATAATTTTACTTTACTTATAAAAGGAGAAGAGTCTAATAAAAAGTTTTAAGTAGACAGTTTTTTTTGTATTTACGAACTTTTGATTGTAGGAACTATTTTACTGGTTTCCAAATATTCGTTTCGTATTAAAAACGAGCATCTATTGTATTTGAATTTCATAGACCGGGGAAAAATTGTTAAATCATATAAAAAAAGCAACCATAAATACTTTTTTTGTCTTTTACTTGAAGCATTTGACGATTGATTTAATATAAAAATGCTCTTTTTTTTTAAACTCAGATGCTGGGAAAAAATACGTCAGTAGTTTTTAATCTATAGAGGAGCAAGACCTGCTCTCATTCGATTTTTCAAGAAAAAAGGTTTAAAAAAGTTTTTAAAGAAATAAAATATTTGTAAATAAAAGCGAAATGAAACTGTATACAAAATAAAATAAGAGAATTTTTTAAGTGAAAATATATTAAAATATGAAGAGTGAATTTATAGAAATAAAAGAAAAAAATTCATGTATAGAAATAAAAAAAATAATCTAGAAAGTAAAAAAAAAAAAAACAAATATTAAGCACTTTCTTTTATTTTTAAAGATTTATTATAATTCTATAATTTCTTACTGTTAAATTTTATTATAAATAAAATAAAAAATATTGAACTTTCCGTTCATTGTTGATCACATAATTATATTCAAATACTGATGTATTGTATTTTTTCAATAAATATTTTTGATGAAGGATGATAGCCGTAAAGAAAATCACTCTTTAATAACGAAAATCGGAAACATCTTGAACGAAAAACATGTTGCACTGAAAAAATAAGATAAAGTTGAAAGTAATAGCTATGAAAATATAGAAAAGCGAAGAATCATTTTTAATAGATCTTTTTTAACAAATGCTTACTGCAAATAATTTAGATTATTTATTTGAATAACAAAAGTTGCAATATACATTAGGAGTGATTTTGGTTATTATAATGTTTGGTTATATATGTTTTAGGTAATTTTGGTTATATATGTTTTAGGTTATTATAATTGATTAGAAATAGAAAGATTAATAAAATAAATTAATAATATAATAATTTTAAGTGATGTTAAATTTAATAAAAAAAGGAAATTTATTTTAAAAATAGTAATAACTTTTTTTTAAATAAATTTTAAGATATGCAAGCACAATAATACTTGTGCTTGCATGTCAGCAAATGAATTTTTTTGTACAGTAAATATTTATTTTCTTACACACAAAATTTTATATTAAATTTAAAAATTGAATACATATTTTTTCATACTATCCATCCTTTATTATTTATATATACATTTCTACATTTATGAAATCGTAAATAATGTTACTAAGCATTTATGTATCGTAGCTTCTATCATATTAAGCAAATTATGAAATAATTACAGTCATAGAGAGTTTTGCATGCTAAACGCAATAAGAGCATTTATTTTTACGAGCTCTCTAGGGATGGGTAAAATAGTTCTTAGAGTCGAAACTTAATAAAATAAAAAAAATATCTTTTTTTTTTGCCAAAAAGTTCTCTTTTTGAAATACCATTAAGAAATATTATTTAGTTCTATATAAGAAATTTATGCAAGCTAAAATTCTTACATAAAAATATTCATTTTAATAATATTAATGAAATACCATACAAAATAGTAATTTATTGTTTCGGCTTCAAATTTTTTAAAATAAAATACTAAATTTTAAATTATACTTAAATATAGTTTAATATATATAATTTTCTTATATATATTACAATATATAAAATTATATATATAGTAAAATAATATAATTTTACTTATATATAATTTATACTTATATATAATTTTATAAAATACTAAAATAAAAAAAATATTCTACTTTTTTTGAAATAGTATTCCATATTTTTCAAAGTAGGAAAGCATTCCGTCGTTTTTTTTTTCAAAAAAGCAGATCAATCTACTTAATACTACGTCTGCTTGTTTTGCAAAAGTTTGTAGCATTCTCTGTGTCATTTTCTTCTTGTTTAATATCTGAAATTTCTGTGTCATTCTCTTTACACACACACACATATGTTCTCAATCTACTTATCCAATATCTCTGAAGCACAAATAACACCTAAGTTCACATTTAAAATATCCTAAAATAAAATTTCGTCCAACATTTTCGTTTCATTAGAATTCATTGTTGAAATTGATGATGATTTTATTGCTAAAATTAGATTTTATTGTTGAAGTTCATGAATGAGTTATTCATTTTCACTCAAGTTATTGGTAAATCCTAAAATTTTCTCCTACAAATATAATATTTTTAATGAAGCCAGTATCTCAAAATGATTTAGATATCGTTTCTTGTGCATCATCATTCAAAAAGTAAACTGACAAGTGCATTGCGAACATAATGTCAATTTCATAAAGCGATTCCAAGGCATGATCATCCTTACAAAAGTACCTCACTATAATTGCACTTGAAGTTATTCATTATCGTCGGATGCCTAGGGAGTTAGATCAGCCAAGGAAAATTCTCCACAAGCTATATAAAAAATCTGGGATTTTCATACCAGTGCTGTTAGTTAGAGCTAAAATATATATCTATATCCAGTGCTAAAATCTATATCTATATCTATATCTATATCTATATCTATATCTATCTATCTATCTAT
>JAPDSC010130611.1:0-17101 GCA_026290005.1 Latrodectus geometricus | reverse complement strand
GGTTTGCTTCCACTATACCTTTTAATTGTACCAATTAAATTCGGCCAATAAACACCGTATATATTTTGTTTTTTAATGATAATTTTTATCTAATGTCCCTGTACTGGATTTCACTCAGATCATGTTTCTGTTACGACAGCTCAAGCTGCAGTATTTAATAAGTTTGTAGTTTATTATTTAACTTGTTTCTCTTAAAAATTGCTCGAAAATTGGTAAATTATTATTTATATTAAAGATTTGCTCTTATACTTCAGATTGCGCTTCACATTAGTGATAACTTTCTTTATACTTAAATTTAAAGCCAATGATACAGATATTTATCGTATATGCCAGGTTTTCTGCTTAAGAAATTTGAAATTATATATATCTGACAATATATTTGTCTACAGACATTGATATTAAAATAAAAGAATATAAGCAAAGTTAAAATCAAAATGATAACTGTTTTGTTTTATGTATATTAAAATGGGGATACTGATTTATTAAACGAGTTAAGGAGTTCAGAAGTTATTTTATGACAAAAACTATTCGAAAACACATTTTGTTCACTCTAAATCATAATTTTTGCGATTTTAAACTTTGAGATGGATAAATTTTGAGATTTTAAACTTTTATCTCAAAACAATAGAAAGTAATAGGAAATAGAAAATGACGTGTTTTAAATAAACAAACTTATTTTAAACACGTCATTTTCTATTTCCCATAAGCCTTTTGTTCCCGTAGAAAAATTTCTTTAATTTATTTTCTCATCTAAAATGCTTATTTTTGGTATAACTTTTAAGCTGCAAATTTCTATGTTTTGTGAAATATGATATAAATATTTTGGTCTTTTATGTTCCAACAATTTTTGAAATTTTGAGATTTGATAAGCGTGAAGAAATAAATATAAGCATTCACTCACATTTTGTCAACCATTAATCATAACTTGTCAGTGCATTTGTTTTTGAAAAAGTTTATTCAACTTACTGCCACAGTTTGGTTCATATTAAGAAGAGAGTTGAAGTTTTAAAAAATTTAACCATTAGAAAAATTGTACTTCTATTTAAACTAAAACTATAACTTCTATTAAAACTATTGTAGGAAAACTATTACTTCTATTTTAAACTAAAGAATAAAAAATATCCTTAGAGAAATTCGCATAGTAAATTATAATAACGTGCAATCTGTTTCAAATTGAAAATTTCCAAGCCTAATTTTTATTAAAATAAAGTTATGTTCATAAACCTCAATATTATTGCATAGTTTCATTATGGTATGAAAATAGTTTCTAACTATAAAAATTTTAATTGTACCTTAAATTAAAAAAAAAACATGTAAGTTTTGTCTTATTGGTTAAAATGATCTTAATGAAGTTTTTTTTTGTTGTATAAACTTAATAAAATATTATGCTTACTATAAATTGATTAATTTTCAAAAGTCATAAAACAATTAAAAGCAAGAAAAATATGATTAAAAAATATATTAAAAGTATTCTTGGTAGTAAAAATACGCAAAATCTATTAAAAAAATGTCCATTCTTACTCCATTTCATAAAATTATTCCCAAATAAATTTTTTAAAATTAATATATATATCGTTAAAAATACTATGTTTATATTATAAACGGTTGTGACCAATTAAATTATGTATTTACTTGAGATTTATGTATATCACAAAAAAAGTTTTGATAGAAATAGTGTTCAAAGGTAAATATAGACGTAATGCACACATATTATGCTCTTATATAGGTAACTATTATAAATGTTACTTGATTAATTAAAGTAATTAATTTTATTATAAAATGCTTTCCATCATAATATTAATGGACTACATAATATTAATGGACATATTGAAATATAATGTCATATTCTATTTAAGTGTAATTTTTGAGAAAGTATTTAATTTAATTAATATTTTTTAATTTTTTATTTTAAAGAATTGACAAAAATACAGGGTATTCTGTTTTGTTTGAAAATATTAAATGATGTTTTGAAATATATTTAAAATAAACTCATATTTTGCTTTATTTTATATCAGGGGCCTAAAAATTTAATTCAATTTTAGATATATAAATCCTATATTTCATAACCTAAGAAAACTATACTGCCAAATATGTTGTTAAATATTTTCAAGATATTTTTTCTTTTTTAATATTGTGGTAATTTGCTTGTTATCTATAAGCTATAATGTGTAGAGTAAATTTCATTTTATTGCTAAACTTTAATATATAGTCATTGTTATATTTCCGTATTTTGAAATTTTTGTTATATTATTACTTTTCCATTATGTTAAATGTTCATAAAGATATGCAAATGATATATGTTTTAAAATAATAGCTTGCAAGATCAAAATAAAGATATTTATTAATTTTAATAAATGAAGCCATTAAACCTCTGATGATATCCATCCCTTAAAGTTTGTTTTTCATCCTAGAGATATTTTTCATACAAAAAATAGAAAGACTTGATATTTGAGTTAAAAAAGTTAATTTAATCATTCAGCTTTCCATATATTAATGTAAGTTAAGTAGTTTGAAATATGTAACATATACGCTTGTGAGAGTGCAAACAAGGGAAAATATTCAACCAACTAATTTGATTATAAATCAAATTTCATTTTATACTAAATTAAGTAATATAATGAGCAGAATTAATAAGCTAAATATTATTTTGACAGAAGTATAACTTTCTTCTTGTACATCTACTTTAATTTTCTAGCATGTTTTTAATAATTTACTGATCAACAGAAACGACGACTTTTGCCTTAAAATAATAGCCAAAATTGAGGATTGGCCTTATGTAATATTTAAGGTGCTCTTAAATAAAATGCCATTTTACATTCAAATATTGCTTAACATTATCAATAGAAAAATCTAACCTATGTTACGACAGTTAAATCAACAACCATACCGCTTACTATCACCCAGTAAGGTAAACGCTTTGAAATAATTTTACATGATAAATTAGGGAATAATGTAACTAATTTTTTCTACTTTCTCGTTTTTCATTAATGATAAATAGCATCCAAATATAATAGTAGCAAATTATTTATGAGAAGCTATTTGTTAGGCGTTACTTTTCTTTCGAATATTTCCTCCATTTTACCAAAACCTACTGCTGCTTTTCGGAGAGCGTTAGTAGTATCAAAAAAGGAATTTTATCGTTGAAATAACTTTTATGTTTTGGTAAAGAAGGTTTTTCAAAAAATTCTAGAGGTTAGAATAATTTATGAAGACATCTAATGTCATAAAGCCTGGAAAACCAGTTGTCTTCAGTTATGGTGTATTATTTTTACCCTTGCAGACAGATATAGATAATTTTACTAAATAGAGAGTTGGTTTGAAGCAAAATATATCATTATTTATCATTAAAATAAATAGGATAATTTCTTACTGTTTTTTTTGATCATTTCTTATGAGCGTTTTTCATGGAAAAGATGAATTAAAATTGTATATGGATTATTCCCAATTTAAATTATGCAAAAGATATAAGTTTTAATAGAATTGTATTAAAAAATATAAATTACACAAAAGACTTTTCTGTGGTTAATATTCTAGTGAAAGTTTAATTTTTAGTTATATCAATAGTTCTCTTTATTTTATTTACATGCAAATAATGCAGGGGAAATTTCTACTTAAAGATGTTTCTTAAATGAAATCCAAGTAAGTTAAAATACTTTCTACAAACCATAAAATACATAAAACACTATTATGATTATTTATATTTTTTTCTTTGATCACTTATTTAAAAACTTATGTAATGCAATCAAAGTTTATCAACAAAATACTTTATGTGAAGAAAGTTAAATAAAACGCGAACAGTAAATATTTTGAAATATTCTGTTTTTAAAACCGTATTTCTTATATGTAAATTTGAAACTTATATTTCTGTTTGATGTTTGAGTATATATAGTTAATTAAAAATTTCAGTTTTTATTAATTAAATTTCCTAAAAATAAACAGAAATATAACGTCTCAATTTTAAATTAAAAGTAACATTTACTTTATATAAACAGAATAAAAATCAAGCACAATGAGTAGCTATAAGTTTTAATTACAATTAATTAATTGAAACGTTTATAATTATCTGTAAATTATCTCATACATTGACTTCAAATAAACAGATTCTTGCATACAACATTATTTAAGTTTTAAAATTTTCTTAAAAATGAATGATTCTTGTAATGTTATCTGTACGTCAATCAACTAAAAGTTCTGCATTACCGTTTTCACTAATTAACGCATTCAGAAAATGAAAGCAATATCTGTGTTTCAATTTCAGATTTAATCAGAAAAATCAATGGAATGCTTAAAAATAAATTAAACTATCTGCAACACAGATGTGGATGGTTATTTTTATCTTCAACTTCTAAATAACATAATAAAGGTTAAAAAAGTTTCACCTTAATGCAATTTGTAATTTCTTTATTAACTGACAAGAAAATCCTTAAGAGAAAATGTAGGATCAATAAGATGGATGTTGCATTTATTGACTGCACTCACATACAAAGTAGCCCTTTTTTTATTTTAAAAGTACAAAAGAGGAATCTTTTGAAACATGTTTGAAAATTAACCATATTTTTTCTTTTTCAGAATTGCCTGAGAGAAAGAATTTGTAATTACAGAGGTTGAAGAAAGGGATTTTGAAATTGTTTTGCGAATTTAATTATAAGGCTTTTATTTACGTTACCAGTTTGATTTTAGAAATGTTTCTTTAAGAGTTACATTTAAAAACTTATTATCATTTTCATACAAAGTATTTCAAAGTAAAATCATTTAATCTATTGCAATTCATCATTATAATTTGATATTAAATTAATAATACAATAAATACTTAAATACAATAATTACTAATTTATTAATTTTTTTAAATGAACAATAAATATGATTATGAGTCAGTTTTATAAAATAAGTAATATCTATAAATGTTTCATTAAAGTTGATTTTGATTTTTGAAGTTGACAAATATGCTAATTTTTTATTTTTATTGATACACTTCATACTTCTAGAACAATTTGTATAATTTCTTCGGCAATTCATAAATATTAAATGTTAAACAAAGAAAATGGGATATTTTCTCATTGCAAAACTGCATATTTTCTAAGTCTCATATTTTACTTCTATGCTATTTATATGATTAGAATATGAAACACATTTAATTGAGAATACTTATACATATCTTATAGGAAATAATAAAATCATTTATACTTAATATTTTTTCATCAGTTTACATTTATTAGTTTGCGTCTGTATTTGACTTCAATCAGAATAAATTTTTTAAAACAGGATTATGCTATTTTAGTTTACTATGTGCTTAGGAACTTTCCCTATTTAAAATTATGTTTGTGTATGTTACTTTTGAACATATTTATTTAATTTTATTGAGTAGACATTAAAAATAAAGGGCCTGTTGGTTCTAATATTTAATAAACTATTGATTACTGGATAGTATATAGAATGTGTTTTGATTTATTTAGATAATTACGTGTTGATTCCTTGAATTAGTGCAATTTGAATTATTCCATAAAATAAAATTGACTAATTCTGATATATCATTGAATAAATTCTGTCTCCAAGTCGTCAATGGGGCTCATTTTCTAGTAAAAATATATGCTGATTCCCGTTTTTAATGTGATCTGTAAAATATGTCAATAGCTTAGTTTACACATAAAGTAAGCAATATAATCACCATTGTTAAAATTTTATGCTTCATGAATTGTCATAAATGTAAAATATGTAAAACAGGCAATTATGTCAAAAATCATTTAAAATATTTTACTGTAAAAAATTGAATTTTTTTACTTTTATCAAATTTATTTTCTCGCATTGCTTTGATCATTTATAATTTTGTATCTTAAAATTTTATTTTAAGTCAGAAAATGAGAAAAGCTCATAAAGCATTAATTAGATCATCTGATGTTTTTTTTAGTGATATTAACAATCAATCACAGAAATAACTTACTTTTCTTAGCTATTCACTAAAATATTTTATATAAAGTGAGACGATTAATTTGAAAAATACTTTCTAATTTCCTACAAAGATTCCATTAGCTTGATCTACAATTAAAATTAGTTTGATGATTTTTGAACTTTTTTGAATTTTATTCTAAATTAGATTTAAATTCCTTACAATGTAAGTAAAATTATATAGAAATTGTTTTTACATCTCTTTCATATTAAGTTATTTTGTATAAAAACTGATAAGAATATTAAAATTTATAGCCACGAATCAAAATACAATTCTTTTCCTAATGTCTAGGCAAAACATAGAATAAATTAATCGAGTCAAATAACAGTAAGGAAATTTCATGATTATCAATGTGTATGTGAAAGAAATGAGTTCAGAAAAGAAGAATTCGTTCAATAACTCGAGTCCTCAAAAAGTCTTTAACTTTTAAGAATTATTATTTTTTTCAGCAAATGTGTTCCAGCTTGTACTGGCATATGTTCAATAGAATTCTGAAGTTTTTGGACTCAATTACTGTCATAACTAGTGTTTCTAATTTTATTCAAAACTAGACCACTATCTTAGACATTAATAATTTTATTAATGTTTTTAAAAAGTAATTAGGTATCTATGTATTTATAGTAACATATAAAAGTATGGCAGTTAAGTAAAAGCAATCGATCAATACACAGTAAAATTAATAACTTCTCTTGATTAACATTCAAAAACACGTGTTTACAAAAGACATTTAAAAAGAATTTTATATTTGTACCTTATTTGAAACAAACTTTATATTATTTTTATTCGCTAAAATTAAAAATGAAAATAGTAACATAAAATAGATGTGAGTTTTTATCTTTCAATAATACTTTCAACGAAAATTAGCACAACAGTTTTTAAAATGAAAAAAAGAAGTTATACCCTATTTAAAATTATGAAAATACAATTTGCTTTACTTATATGAAACTAAGCTAAATTTTCAAGGATTTTTAGTTTTATTTAAAACCTGTAAACATGATGCTAGTATGGATTGATTTCGCAATTTTTATAGTTAGAGTAATGAAAATACACGACTGGCCATTAAAATTGCTACAACAGGAAGAAATGCAGATTACAAAATGATAATTATTGGATAATTATATTATACTAGAAATAACAAGTGATTAAATTTTCAAAACATTTGGCTGGCAAGATCCTGAGAAATCAGTACCCAGAACAACCACCTCTGGCAGTAATAACAGCAGTTATACGCCTGGGCATTAAGTCAAACAGAGATTGGATTGCATGTACAGGTACAGATGCCCATGGAGCATCTACACGATGCCACAGTTCATCAACCGTAGTGACTGGCGTTTGGTGACGAGTCAGTCACTCGGCAACCATTGACCAGACGTTTTCTATTGGTGAAAGATCTGGAGAGCGTGCTAGCCAGGGCAACAGTCGAACATGTTCCGTATCAAGGAAGAACCATACAATAGCGGCAACATGCGGTCGGGCATTATTCTGCAGAAACGTACGGTTTCGAAGGGCTCGAATAAAGGGTAAAGCCATGGGTCGTAACACACCAGAAATGTAGCGTGCACTGTTCAAGCACCGTCAATGCGAACAAGAGGTGACCGAGACGTGTATCCAATGGCAATCCATACCATCACGCCAGGTGATGGGCCAGTATGACGATGATGAATGCACGCTGCCAGTGGACATTCACCACGATGCCGCCAAACACGGATGCGACCATTATGATGCTGTACACAGAACCTTGATTCATCTGAAAAGATGACGTCTCACAATTCGTTCTCCCAGGTTCGTCGTTGATCACACCATTGAAGGCGCTCTTGTCTATAACGCATCGTCAAGGGAAGCCGCAGCCATAGTCTTCGAGCTGAGAGTCCATGCTGCTGCAAACGTCGTCGAACTGTTCGTGCAGACACTTGTTGTCTTCCAAACGACCCAGTATCTTGACTCACGGCTCGTGACGTGATTGCACGATCCATTTCGGCCATGCGGATAATTTGCCTGTCTTCTTGGCTGCTAGTGATAGGTGGCCGTTGAGATCCTCCGTATTACCGTCCTGAACGCATCGATTCCATATTCTGCTAACAGTCATTGAATCTAGACCGACGCGAGCAGCAATACTGCGATAAGATAAACCGCAATCCCGGTACGCTACGATTCGACCTTTATCAAAGTCAGAAACGTGCTGGTACGCATTTCTCCTTATTACACGAGGCATCATAGCAACTTTTCACCAGGCAACAACGTTCAAATGCAATTTGTGTATGAGGAACCGGCTGAACAATTTCCTCATTTAAACACAATGTAGGTGACGCTACTGGCGCCTGCTTTGTCCGAATGCGCTGAAAAGCTAATCATTTGCATAACACAGCACCTTCTTCCTTTCGTATAAATTTCACGTCTGTAGCATGTCGCCTTCTTGGTGTAGCAATTTGAATGGCCAGTAGTGTAATTTAATACAGAAGATTTTTTTCTGTCTCTCTCTCTCCCACACAGACACACACACATATTTATAGTTAATGATGAAATTAAAAATTAAATAAACGAATAGTTTATGATAGAAATTAAAAGAAATTTTTTGTAAAAAATTTAGTATTATTAAATTTTGGTGTAAATTTGATGCTTTTGAAAAATTAATTTGATTTATTAACTAAGCAACAATATTATTAACTATGATTTAGTAACTAAACCAATAGTTTACACTTTAAATTTAGGACAGAGATTTTATCAATGTCATAGATGTAAAAATTATTACTTAGGTAGTGCTACTAAACACCTTATTTTTTGTAAAGCGTTCCCACAACCGAATGCAAGTAAGAACTGTCAGTTTGGCATAAAATTAATTTCCGTAACATTTAAATGATATGAAAATTTTGCATTTACCAAACTGAGTGGGTTAAATTTAAATTTAATTGTTTTATCATTAATGATAAAGCTAAAAATCCTTTCAGAATATTTAAATTGTATTATTTTTTAAGTCCTCCAAAAATTCTTGAAAATCTATAAATTATTGAAATAAATGTGATTAAAAATTATTATTTTTCACATAAAAATACTATTTTATTTTCATATTTTTCATTTCTCTTGTTTCGCTTAAATTTTTTAAATCACTAATTAAGGTAAAATGTAGATAATTGGCTCAATAAAACTAACTCAATAAATGCAGTTAGAAATCCTTTTTATATATGATATTTCTACCTAATACTTTTACCAAAAATATATAAAAAATGTAATTCAATCTTTACTAAATAAAACATAAATAGCTGTACTTAATGATTAATGTTTTTGCATGATAACACACACGGGCGCTTATAAATTATAAAGTATTTTTAGAGAGAGAGAGTAAGTAATAGTAATAGTTGAATTTGTCTAGTTCGTAGATCCATAAAAAAGAAAAAGTATAGATTGATATGAAACTGATGGGAAAATACAATAAATAAAAAAATGGAGAATCAAAAGAAAACAAGATTAAAGTTATGTACATTTTATAACTGCATTTTTTATATTCAAAGAAAATAATTTTAGTTCAACTAAATAGTTCTTTAATACTTAACTTAAAGATAGAATCAGTAAATTTTTGTCAGTAATCATTAAATTAATAAATTATTTGATTTAAGTCATATAATTAAATAAAATATAATTCATAAAAAATCATAAAAGCTGTTTATGTATTTATTCTTTGATTGATGATAAATAATTAATATTTTTCTTCATTTAAATCTGATAAGGATCACGAAAGATTATACAGTTTTATTGAGACATATTAATTTAAATGCTCTTACTTCAGTACCCCTAAATAATAAATAAAGTTAAAATCTGTTTTAATTGCATATTAGCAAAGAAGTCAGTAGTGACAATAAAATAATAAAACAATGCAGTTAAAATAGAATTCTAGGAACATCTACCTGAAATCAGAAAATTCTGCTCATAGTTATTAGGTTACAGTGGAGAAGCACATTATAAAAATATTTCCAGATATTATTCTTGCATACTAAATTTGGAATTTCTATCATTTGAATATATGAATACTCAATAATATGGCTTATTGAAGTATTACATAATATTAAAACAGAAAACAAATTTTCTCTTCATGAATATTTTATTCAAATTGAGTCTTACCATCTTTTGTAGATTTAAATAAAATTATATATTTTCAAATAAAATTCCTATGCCAATTTTGATTTTAATAGAAATGCAAAGAAATAATATTTGGTGGGATATTGTGAATTAAATAGCTACGAAGGAAGAAATGAGGGAAGTTTTAGGATTTGTTGTAAATTTATAACATTATTCTTATTTCATAAAATAAAATTCAATTTAATTATTTAATTAAATGTTAATTTTTCAAGGAAAAAAAATCTGGCATGCAATGAAGAAATAAAGAATACATGCTCGTATTTTATATTTAAAAATTCAAAGCCCAGTTTGAATTTACTAATGTTAGTTAGCATTATTTTTATACTAGGCCTACAAATTACGTTTGAAGGGTTTTTCTGTGTCTCATCTTAGTGACTTATTAAAATTCCGTAGCATAAATATAATATGGCATTAAAATGTAGTAAAAATCAAATTAATTGATGCATAACAATGTAAAACTGTGTTATTAGATATTAGTATTTAAAAAGAAACAATAATTTTATAATTGTAAATATTATCAAGGCATTTCTTGTTCTCAAAATATTGCTATATTGCTTACGAAAAATAATTGTTCTTCATTTGAAATAATCATTGAAATAAAATATTTTTGTTGAAATATGAGGAAGTGGAATACAAAATTTTTCATATTAAATTTTCATTTTATTTAAAATAAGAATTTAGGGTTTATGCATTTTTTATTGGTAATTTTTTTAGGTTTTTTCCCAGTGAATGTTTAATAATATGTATGTTATAGTCTTTAACAGATTTTGCAAGCATAACTTTATAATACTTCTAATGTGAATTTTAATGTAATGTAAATTATCTACTTGTAATTCAGCACGTATTTAAAAAAACTAATTTAATTGCAGTAATTTATTATGGGTTACTTTAAAAATATCTTTTTTTTAAATAATAAATGTTCAATTTCTTATAAATTGATCATGATAAATTGAGCTATCAACTTAAATTCATGATAATTATGAGAATTATTAGAAAGAAACAAGCAAAAATAATAAAGATTTTCATTAGTTAATTTACACACTTTTCCTTTTTGATATAAGGGCATATATTTGAAAAAACTTTTTCATGAATTTTCACATATGTTAAATCTTCTCTAAAATTATTAACTCTTACATCCAGCCAAAACATAACGTTTTATTAAAAACTTAAAATTATATTTAAAAATTTGTTAACATATATTATATTAATCTGTTTAAACATATATTTAAACATATATTAAAAAATTTATTAAATAAATCATTTTAAGAAGATAAGGTAATTATATAAATAAAATTGTTGATGCCAGTAGTAATTTTTAATTTTTAAAGTAACTTTATTTTTATGAAAATTCTACCTAACCTTGCTATTTTATTCGAACAACATATAAAGTATGGTTAAAACTTTTAATTATTTTCGTTATTAATTATATAGTACAAATTTTTAAAAAGCTTTGTTAAATCCCTCATTTAACAAAGCTTTGTTAAATGAGCGTTCCATAAATTAATGGTTTAAAATCATTACAATCATATAATTTACTTCATCAATGTACTTCAGCTGATTACTCTGATTTTTAAATTAAATATTATATAAAATATACGGGAATGACTAAATTGAAATAAAGAATGAATAAAAATTATTTTTTTCCCTTAATCACAGCTATTTTTAATCTATTATATACAAAAAACCAGAACATTTTATTTTTTTCGAAAATAATTCACCAAAAGATTCATATCTTATCACATTAATATTTCTAAGGCCAATTTATTAAAAGATGAATGTAAATGCTGACAAAAACTAAAATAATGATGATTTAAGTAGTTATTTCTTTTATCTACCTTATTTCAGAAAAACAGTTTAAAGAGCAACAGTAAGGAATTTGTTAATCTAACAACCATTTGAGGAAATTCTTTATCATTCCCCTCCCCCAAATTTTGTTTTGTAGCAAATGATTTATTGATTATTGGAACTTTTATTTCTCCTTCAGTCCGTCCATACACTTTTTCCTCTTCAAGAGCACAATGAGAATATTTTGAAACGTCTTTACTGATTCTATTTTTCAGAATTACCATTTTATTTTTCCAGAAATATAAACAAAATAATTATTCTAGAAGAAATTAGAATTATTTCAAAAAACTTTGTAAATTTACTTATAAATTTTTTAGTGTTAATTTGTTTTCTGTTAAATTTTTATCAATTTTAATTGAAAATAATGCTTTTCTTGGTAAACCGAATTATGCTTTCCTTTAATCATAGTATTTGGAATTTCATTAAATCAAAAGTATCTAAATCTCTTTACACTAATATAAATAAAATTTCATTCAAGTATACACAAGGTAAAGAAGAAAATTATTGCTCTTTTAATGGTCCAAAAGAACATGACTATAGAAAGTGTAGTTTATTGTTGGTTCATGAAGTAATTCTCATCGACATCCAGAACTTTCTGCCAACGTCTTCAGCTATCCAATCCCTTCATTTTTCTACGAAGTTGATTATTCAAGAAATGTGATAGCTGCAGCAATCTGAAAGTACAAGTTAAGAGAATGACATGAAGTCTCTCAACTAAGTGGCTATATGATATTCCTTATCATCCAGGATAACATACATCCTCATGTTATTAACCAAGAATAGCACATCCCTACGACTAACCAGTTCCTAATGTTGCAATGCCTATTGCATATTGCAATTGCTGCAAGTACAGGTCCGCAGTGATTATTTGGCTCATTGGAAGCAGCTCATGGTGACACAATTCAATACTAGTCCTCCAGACCAAAAATATAATCTTGCGTTGATTCATAGGTGGTCTTATGATGTGCGGGACTGTATCCTGGTGTGATATAGCTGTGGTATCATTTACAGCACTATCCCCCCACGCTAGACATATTCGACGATTGGATGCAGTAACTGATAAGCGCACATTGAATTGGAAATAAAAAATACTGAACAAGCTCCATCGAGTTCGTTTTTCTTCGCTTCTGAATGAGTATGATTGATGAATGCACGTGGTGGACCTGCTTTTATAAAGACTAATATTCTTACTCTAGACTGACCGGTTTCGCAACCACGTCATACAATACTTTCTATGCTTATTCTCACTTTTTTCAACAACAACGCGAAAAATGGCAAGAACTTTCTTGTTTATTTTATACAATGCGTAACAACAAGATTTTTTAAAAATTTAAAATTTTACAACATTTACTAAGAAATTTTCAATTAATTCAGTTACTTTTTTGTTTTTATTTTTATTTTCGAATTCAAATTTTTGTGTTTTTTATTATTTTATTTTTATGATTATTTTTACGCAAACATATGTACACATATAATAGTAAATAGTTTCGTACTGACGTGTGTGTGTTTGATTTAAGAACGTTAAATTTATTATTAAAATTCTTACCATTTTGACATTTATAAATTTATAATGAATAAAATAATTACTATGCAATATAAGAAATGTATCTTAAACAATTTACTGTTGTCGTAGTGCAAACGACATAAAAGGAGCCGCAGAGGAAACAGATGTTTTACTGTAAATGAATTCTGTAACAATTCCTCTCGGCAGTGGCTTTTAAAATATAAAAGATAGGAAACATAAAAATGGTAATATAAAGAGACAAGTGTAATAAAGAAATAAAACTATATATTTCAAAGTGGCACCCGAAAACTGCACTTAAAGTTTATTGCAGTTTTCCATCCCAGGGTCCTTTTCCCCTTGGGATGTATGGGTGGTCCATATGAAATAAAAATATTCTCCTTTTTGTTTGTGTGTGGCCAATCAAGGGTTTTGGGAGGGGAGATTTCTGACCATTCCCTGGAAGCCTTACACCGATGAGATACAAGAAAATATCCAATAGAAGAAAATGGGAGGAGAGATGAAGGCAATAAAAAAGTTAAGGAGTTGAAGATGGAGAATCCAGATATCCAGTTTTCCAGATATTCAGAATTCAGAGAGATATGAATTAAATGAAAAAGACAAATCCTCTTGGCTGCCGAGATAGAATTCAGAGTGATATTCCCAGAGATTCACAGATAGATATGAATTGAAAGCCTCCGACGAGATATTAGGAAGAGAAGCCTAACCTTACGATGAGATATGGAAGAAATAAAAAGTCTTAGATGAGACATTGGGAACTACAAAAGTCTGCCGATGATAGAAAGAAAGGTACGGAGCAGTGAAGCACAGGCCTGACCAAAAGAAGAGTCTAACAAAAGGGAAGCAACGGTACTGAACTACCAAGGGAAATTCATTACAAAGGGGGTGAGTCATTTTAATCTTTGCTTCAGGACCCTGGCAACACAATGTTTTATAAATATGCAGTTAATTAAATTTATATATTGTTAAAATAATTAACTAAGAATGTTAAATACTTAAATTTTAATACTCTAAAAAAGTTGTTATTATTATTACTTTATGTGTCTAATATGTTCTCTGTAAGTCTCCTCTATTCTCCACGACATATTTTTGGTGCCGTGACTATTTTTCAATTTTGATACCTAGGATATATTTTTGGTGCCGTGACTATTTTTCAATTTTGATACCTAGGACATATAATTTGATGCCGTGTCTCTTTTAAATTCGATGCCTCGTACATGGTGTCGTGACTGTTGTTTTTAAAACTTTGTACTTAGGAAATTATTTTGATACTGTGTGTTATTAAAAATTAAATATTATGAAGCCGGTACTTTAAAAAATTTTTTTTTTGTGTATAGTCCTTAAATTTGGTATCATTGAAAAAAATTTTGAAGGAAGAAATAGTTGAAGATAGAGAACTTTCAGAATAATTTTGAGATAACATTTAAAAGTTAATAATTCTGAAATTATAAATGAATAAATTTTAAACGTAAAATATTGAACGCTTTGATAACTGTATTGCATAACTATTTTAGAATAGAGAATATATGGAAACGATATTGAACAAATATTATGATACATATGTATGTATAAGACTGTTGAAGAGTGTATAACCAAAATATATATAAGTGTACCAATCATAAATAATATTTAAAAGTATTATTGAAAAGCATTCAGTAATTAAAGGAATGATTTTTTATAAATAAGTTTGCATGAAAAAATGCAATAACAAACATTTAGTTGATTATATTTAAAATTGCATTGGTATTATCATGCAAAAATTTGATAAATAATGAATTTAATAAGTGCATAAAAAATACATTTTGATGCTATTATTAAGCAGGAAATTTTTGTTTAATTGTATTGATAAAGTATTGTTTATACAATTGTTTGTTAAATATCTGTGAGTAACAATTAAAGTAAATATTTAATTGTATTTTGGTTGTATATGCATATGTATAAAATACTTAAGAAAATTTTAAATGGGGTAATAGATTTACTTGTCCGAATCAGCGAAGGAGTGACCGATATAGGGGGGAATAGCAGAGCGTTAAACCCGAATGCCCAGAAAATACGTAGCCAGTCAGCCACTACAGACGGCGAAATTAGGGGTGGAGCGAAAATTTCTGATTTAGTAGATAAAATTTCAGGATACAAATACTACACTACATTAGATATGTCGAATGCTTTTTGGTAGTTAAGAGTTCCACCAAAAGAAAGGAAATATTTAGCATTTACATCTATTTTCGGAAGTTACCAATATTCACGCCTAGTTTTTGTCTTGAAAAACAGTGGGGCTTATTTCACTAAATTAATGAATGAGAAGGTATTAAAAGATTTAGATGGTGAGGGAGTTTTTGCATATTTAGATGATATAATTGTGGTAGGAAATAATTTTGAAGAAATGCTAAAGAGAATCGAGTTAGTTTTCAAAAGACTTCGATTATTTCATCTAACTCTATCTCCTACAATATGTAAATTTTACAAATCTTCGATCAATTATTTAGGCTATAAAATATCGGCAGAGGGTATACAACCGAAAGAGGAAAACATACAAAAAATTAATAATTTTCCAGTTCCTAGAACAATACGTCAATTAAGAAAATTTTTAGGCATATGTAACTATTACAGATCTTTTATTAAAAATTGTGCAAAAATTTTACAACCTTTAGAGGAACTATTACAGAGAGGAAAAAAGTTTAAATTTTCAAAATCTTGTGAAATTTCTTTTACAAAAATAAAAGAAATATTTTTATCTAGCCCTTTTATGATTCAGCCAAGGAAAAACAAAATTTTCTTTTTGAATACGGATGCGTCAAAGACCGCTATTAGTGCTATCTTATGCCAAGAAATAGAGGGAATATTAAGGCCTGTTCGTTATTTTTCACGTCGATTAAGTAAATCGGAAATAAAGTATGAGAGCTTCAAAATGGAACTTTTAGCAATTATAGAAATATAACAACTTAAAGATTATTTGTACGGACGCAAATTTATCATTTTGTCTGACCATCAGCCTCTGAAATATTTCTTTAAACTAGAGAACCCCGCACCTATCATTGCACGTTGGCTACTGTTCTTATCAGAATATGAATATGAATTCAGGCATATTCCAGGAGAAAGGAATTTATTGGCAGATTATTATTCGAGAGTGACGAATGAAGAAGTAAACAAAAATAGAGATATTAAAAAAAGCACAAAAGTAAAGGATTCCCGTGAAACAAATTCAGAGTTTAAATATAGTGAAAAATCGAGAAAGATGGGGGGGGGGGGGGGGGTCAGGCAGCAGATGTTCAAGGGGGGCTCTTTTTGAGACAGTCGCCGGACATCACTACAGCGGACAATCAACACCGAATAGAGAGCGTGTCGAGGGAGAAATTTGTGTCGAACATAAGGAATGAGCAGGTGATTGATTTGGAACAATTAAGCTTAGCAAATATTAGATAAAAAGCGATAGATGATATAGAGATAAGTCGAATTACTGAAGGTTTACATAGAGGCAAACTACCATTTAAACAAGAGATAAGTCGGTTCTATATAGATAAATCAACAGGGATACTTAGGCATTTAGGGAAAATAAAAGGGAAAAGGAAGTTACAACCTCAAATTATATTACCGAAAAGTTTACAAAAGTATGCCATTCAGACTTCCCATATGACTCATTTAGGAGCTGATAAAACTTA
>JAPDSC010130609.1:0-11671 GCA_026290005.1 Latrodectus geometricus | reverse complement strand
TTTTTTTTCAGTATTTTTGACAATAATTATTTAATGTTATCCTTTCTATCGATTCTGTTAAGATTAAATAAAATAAGGAAATGCTCCTTTAAGGTTGTCAATGAGTGCTTACTATAAATAAGTCCATCATTATCAAGTGGTGACCTAGAAAGTAATAAGACTTGCTTCGTCATTCTGAAGGAAAACACGGGAGTTGCAGAATCCCAAGTTATTTCGATTTCTAATAGTGATTGGAAAATAAAATTGATAAAATTTCAATCAAATGGATGAAAAAAATAACAAGGTTTTCGAAAACACTAAAAATTGGCAAACACAGCATTCCTTGTTCTTCCTAATGTACAGGACTAAAATATTTAGGTTTTCTTCTAGGAATTTAATCGATGAGGAAAAGAAATATTCAGCTTATAATGGAACTGTTGACAATAAATGGTTGAAGGAAATAATATTTCATATACTGACCAAAAATACCAGATGCCGCAGCAAAGTAAGGCATCCCGAAAGATTTCTAAACGACATCAGCAGGACAGGGTAGTGCTCTGACCAACAATACAGCAAAGCATCAAGAGACATATTTAATGAGAAGCCACAAAGGTGGCGGTTCTGTGCATGCTTGAGAGATGCCAATTGTAGGATAGAGCTGCTTTTATACGAACTTATTCTGGCAGATTTGATAATGTCAACATACACTTTTGTCAGCGTATTAGTTTCTCTTTCAATATTTATTCAAACTAATTATTTATCTATTGCGTTTCTTGGAGCAAATAGTAATTTCTAAATCTTAAGCAACCGCTAAGTGTTTTTCTTAAATGAGATTTTGTTGAATTATCTTAGTGTAATGTCATATTGTATTCAAGATAAAAGAATCATATTTATGAAGTAAGATCATCACATTAACATAGGATCAAAAAACTATTCTTTTGTAGCCTACTTATTCAAAGTGAAAGACAGTATTTCATTTTTTGAAAGTTCCATTTAATTTTCAATATTATCGCGTTCCTTTCCTATAAATGCAACACAACTCTTTGAATCCAAAAGTAGCGTTTTTCCAAATTTAAGGCAAAGATCTTTATTTTTTGCATATAAATCTCATCGAAGTGTAACTGTTGCTGGAGCTGTTATTATATATTTTTAATTTGACGAAGATTTTTGTGTTAGTTAATGAGAACTATACCATAAATATTTGCTTATCTTTGCATAATATTTATGCACATTAAATTTATGTAAATAAATACACGTTTTCTATCATTATAATACAATATGCCCACTGAAGTCTTTAACATCTTCTGAACTTTGGAATGGTTACTACTATATTCACAAAAGCAGTGCCTTGGTAATGTAGTCATGCTCTACTGACAAATGTGATAAACACAAAAACTAGGAAAAAATAAAAAAAGGCTTTCAAACTATTTACAAATCACAATTTGTAATTCTTATAAAGATTTTAAAGTCAAAAACTAATGTGGCTTTATAAATGGCTTTTTTTTTTAAAAAAAAATAAAAATAAGACTTATTGCATTGACAAAATGCAAAATATTTCATAAAGAGGTTTTAGGTATATGTGACTATACTATATCATATTAGTCAACAATTTATAGCTTTTTTTTATATACTTTAATGTTAAGAAATTCATTCCAAAAAGAAATCCTATTCAGACCTATCTTCACAAATGGAATACCTCTGTGAAGATTCTAGTAAATCTTAATTAAGGTTGCGGAAAAATATGATTAAAAGTTGTGATTGTTTTAATAACTTAGTTTCCCTTGTAAAAGTGAAGATCATTTTGCTACTGTAATATGGAAGGAACTGTGTCATTTCAAGCTATAATAATGCGATTTAAAATCTTTTTTTACATGAGATCTGATCGGACAAAGATCAGCAATTCAAAAGAAAGTTCCATATAAATATTCAAAGCCAAGGTAAATATTGAATCCAAAAACATTTAATAAAATGCCACAACACTAATTATTTAACTGCTAATTTGTTTTGTAAGATAACAAAGTTGGGAACATTTATTACATTAGGTTTTCTAAACTTTATTTCAGCTGGCAACCAAATGGTTAGGATTTTGGTCTTTGTTTCAACAGCTCATGGTTCGATTACTGCCTTTAGTCTGGCTTGTAGTAGTTTGAAATCTACTTTAAATTGTAGGTGATGGTCTGATTAGCCCTTGTGAGGAAAAGTAAAAAGATCTTTGAGCAACAAATAATCAAAATCAAATTTGTTTTATTAAATTAAAATCAATGTGAATTGTATTTATTTAAAACTATTAGTTTGATTCCCGGAAACAATTACAATTTCTCAAAGATCATAGCTAGTATTCTGAAATAGCTTTGTTGTCAACCTGATGGATCTTTTGTGCATGGATTAATAATGGAATTAGTAATCTGTCTAACACAAGGGCATCTATTGCCAAGAGCCCTGATAAGTAATAATTGCTATAGTAACAAGAATTGTGCATTTCAAATGGGAACTAAAAGTTATTAACTTGGAGTATTTAGAGTAGTACTTCATGTTATTCTCAAGGCATCCAGTAAGCCAAAGTTGCTGCTTCTTTTCTGTAAATTGCATTGTTTTACAGCAGCAAATTGGCAGTATTTGTCTCTGGTAGACAGATAGTAAAATGTTGAGATACTATGTTTTTTCTCTAAGCTTTCAGGCATATTATAGTAATCTTCATTTTAAATTGTACAGATTTAGAACTCATGAGTCTTGTGTATACTACTATCAGAAGAAGAAAGAAAAACATTTTTATTAAATTTTCTTTGATTTATATGCAGTTAACCATTAATGTATACACTATTAAGTGCTCAAAATTTAAAAAAAAAATAACAAAATTGTTTTGTAATAGTGCAATTTTAAGTTAATATATTTCAGAAACCTCACAAATTATATCAAAAACAAATTTGATTCACATTTAACCATATGTTTAAGTTAAAGGCAGTTCAATGAAACATCAAGTTTCTGAAAAAATTTCATTAGATATAAAGTTAATACATTTTCTGATATGCATTTGCTACATTTTTATGGAACTAATACAATTAATAAGGGATCAATATCTTAATTTCCTGGAAAAAATAATATATTTTGTTATTTAGATATTATGCTTAGTTAGTCTCATGTATAAAAATTTTACGCCTCTATTTGTATATAATAATATTTTGCAAATGAGTTTATATAACAATACAGTTATTTTTATTATTATTTTGGAAATTTACTTTTTTCCAAAATAATGCTAAAAACATACTTTTTGTTTTGCTATCACTAAAAAGTGTGCCAAAATAAGATTTTACAAATAAAACTTAAAATGGTGAAAATATTTATGTTTATAAAATAAAATAATTATCAATTTTATTATCAAAATGGCAATATTAAAATTACCATTACATCAACTGCCATTGAATAAATCAGATTATTATTAAATTCAAATCTATCATAAGTCACACTTAAAAGTTTTCCTCTCAGATATTATCATTTTTATTTATAAAATATCATTGTGTATCAAGTTTCACAAGTAGAAGAGAGTAAAGATGACATATTTGATTGTTGATGATGACTACTTTGAGTACATATCTTTATAAGAGTAGATAAAATCAAATTAAGATTTACAATTTATTTTTGAAATAAATTATTAATCAGTATCTGAAATTTCTTTTTCCTGATGAAGTGCTAACTTCGCAGCAAGTTCTTTAGCGGGCTTAAAGAAACCAGATGTCTGTGTTCCACAAACATAGCACCGAGTACTTTTTTTATAATTATTCAGTGCACAAGTTTCACAAAAATAATGATTACATTTTGTTACTACAGGATCTTTAAATGAATTTCTACAAATGAAACACCTAAAAGGAAAATCATCTTCATCTGAGCTAATTTCATATTTTGTTGAATCTTCTGTTCCATAAGTGTTGTTTTTCATTTCTAATTCTAACTGCCAGCCCTGTTTATAGTCTGAACGATCATGCATAAATTTACAACTGTCCCCAAACCCACAAAATCCTGTTTCTTTGTAATCTTTACATATATCAGGCTGATAATCCCAGCGAACAGTAGATCTTATATTATCAGGCGCACGTATTGGTCCTTTTCGAACCATTCCACTAGATGCATTACCTTGAGCAGTATCTTTCTTTTTACTGTACTGAATATAATTATTGATACCACGATATATTTTATCATCAGCTTTACCTTTCAATTCTTCATTTATCTTTTGAGCTTTTTCAAATAATGTCTGAGCATCTCGATCTTTTTCTGTCTCTGTTTGTAAATATAGAGTTGCACCCATATCTGAAGGACCGGCAGGTTCAGCTTTTCTATCCGATTTAAATACTGGTAATACCCTTTCAGAATCATCATCACTACCCACAGAACTTGTATCTTTATACTTTTTCTTGCCTGTACTTGTTCCCTGTATCATTGGATTGCGAACATTGGAAGACTTTTCTTTATGAAATATTTTTGTTTCATCTTCACTACTCGAATTATCACTCTTTTCTGCTTTTCGTTTCCTTATATTACGCTTGAAGGATTTCTTAAATGTCACTTGTTCCATAATTAATAGTTGAATTTTTATATTACTTATTTTATAGTCTTTAAAGATAACAAATTTCACCTATTTTCATTAACAACTGTATGAAACACGCCATTTTTACTTACCAGTAAACATTGTGTTTGTTGTGTTACGTTCGAGAATATCAAAATGCCAGCATTAGCCAACCATTAAAACTTTGATATCACAATGAAATACAAATAAAATATATAGATTAAATGCAATTATACTTGCGTAAAGAAAAAAGTGCGTATCATGAAAAACTAAAAATTTTATTTTCCGTCTTTTTTGTTTCTGGAAGAATAAAATTTTGTTTTGTAAGACCGTATCATTTTTAAAGAAATTTATTCAAATAATTAGTAACCGAAACTGTAAAGTAAATACACATACATGCGTTTATGTTTATACATGTGTGATCATGGACGAAATAATATCCGCGAAAGTATTTTATGCATCTTTCATTAAAAATGAAGATTCTTACATAAGTAAGTGTTAAAATATTTTGTGTAGCTTAGAGTAAGAAATGTTTTTCCTAAATCAAAAAATACGCAGTGAAACAATTAAGAAATTAATGTTGATTGTTGTATCATTTCTCTTCTATCGTAGCTAAACGTGTCTAGATATTCTTGGCTTTCATTCCAAGCAGTTTAAACAGAATATAGGATTTTATGCGTGTATACTAAAAAGAATTTTTGCTTTCAGTACTTACCATTGTTATTATTCATTATTTCTTACTATGAAGTTGTGTTCTTAAGTTAATTCTTAAAATCGTGGGTGATATGAAAGTTTTGAGTGTGAATGGTTTTTGTTATAAATTTTGTCAATTGATCAGGGACATCATAAATAGTTACTTTCAGTTACTAGTGTCAAAGCAGCTACAAAATCCTCAGATTTTACTTCGAAGATGGAAGAGAATAAAAAATAAAGAATAGTTAAATTTTGTTCTAGAAGCTTTTTCTTAATGAACAAAATTAAATTCAAAAAATGTCTTTCTTAGTGACTATTACTTTGTGAAACAAATACAATAAAAGCCAGACATAACCTGAAGACTGTTACTACTGCCATTTAAACGAATAAGTGGTAAATTTTGAGGTGTGTATTTTCCTTTTGTTAAAGCAAAGATAGATTGTATTTAACATTCTATTGTTAACACAAAAGATAATTAAATTAACTTAATTGGCTGACACTAGTATAAAAGTTACTCTTTTAAAATCTGGACTGAATTTTACTTTCAGCATTGTTATTTACATGAGGGAATTTATCATATTTTGTAGCTACTATCTAGTTTAATGCTTATTTACCAAAAAATTATTGATTTGTTTTAAATTTTATTTTAAAATGAAATAAAACTGTACATTTAAATAATGGTTATGCTCTTTGCCCTTGTTATAATAACAGTAAAGCTTTACTTTTCCAATTACAATAACATTTTAAACAATATTTTTTCTTTGCTGCTGTAAAATCTGATCTATTTCTTACTTTTGTTGAAAAAAAAAAAGAGTTAAAATTCTTTGGATAGCCTGTAATTCTACTATTTCATCGTGATTAATATCTGCATCTTGAAAGCATTTAATTTTTTAATTTTCTTTTAATTTAATGTCCTAGTTATATTTGGAAGTAAGCTATGAAATTAAATTTGTCTCTTATTTATTATACAAAATTTTCTAACCATTTATGTTAATAAATGAAGAATGTTTCTGAAATTTCACTGCAGTTGGGAAATCAAACTTATTATTAGTCATTATAATTGATTATATAAATAGTTAAAAAATGTGTTGTTATCATAGCTCCACTGATCCACTGTTGTCATCCGTTAAACATTATATCATCCATTAAACATTAGACAATGCTGTAAATTTTTATACTTTTGGTTTGATCTTTAATGATCTTTGAGTAAAAGTTGATGTATGAGATGCATACCAGCATTGCACTTATTTTAAAATCAATAAATATTAATTATAGCTCAATATTTAATTGCATTTTTTTCAAAGATTTAGAAAACAAATTTACGATGATCACTTAATAGTAAGCTTAGCATGTCAAAAAGTTATTTCAATCAGAAATTTCTTTATAATTTGACCTGACAAGCATTTTTTTTACAATATTTGTATAATTTATAAGGATTTTGTTTTAAATATATAGTTAGAATAATATTTATATTCATAATAAGAAAAATAACATTTTTTTCTGAACAAAATAATCATTACTTTTAAAGTATATGAATATTGGATTTTACTGTGTGTTTTAATATTTCTTTTGATATTATACAAAATGTTTTTATTTTAAAAAATGGAAGTGTTTTGCCTCCTTTATCTTTTTTTCATAAAAATTTAAATTCTTTTATTTCTTTCCATTCTGTTGGAAATTAATAGTTTTAATACATATTAAAATTAATGTATTTTATTAAATTTAAAGAAAAATTATGATTTTGTTTAACACTTATAATTGATCAATAACCAATTCTTTATACAAATATAATTCAATAAATATAAATGTGGCATAGATTATACATTCTTTTTTTCAGTTATTAACATTAACCTATCTCCACATTGGATTTTCTTATACTATTTAAGGAATTCTGAAATAATAATTAATTCCATTTGATTCTATTATTATTATTATTTATGCATTCTCAGATATTAAAATATGGATTAATATGTATGTGTTTTTATATTGAGTTACTTGAATAAAAATAATTTTGAATGTATATACATCAATTTGGTGTTGTTGTCAAAAAAGTTTCAACCAGAATATTTTGATACTTTTTATATGTAATGGAAAGAAATATATAAAAATCTATTGTGTGTGTTTTTGTAAATTTATTTTTACCATACACCAATGACTTAAATCAGTGATTCTCAAAGTGGGCACCACCACTTCCTAATGGGTGCTGCAGCAATTTAAAGAGATGATGGCCACATGTAATCATCTTTGAATTGAGAATTCGTATTGAGAGGATGAATAACTGTAAGATTGATAGAATAAAAGAAAAAGAACATTTAGAAAAATTATTTATATATTCAGCTCTTAATGATTAATTTTTCTTTTAACAACATACTGGATATTAGTTTGATTCTTCCTCACTTGCATTGAGGTATGTGCAATCACACATTTCTACTGTTCATGTAGTACCACTGACTTGTCATGACCTCTGACTGACTTGCCAAAACACATGAGAACTACAAGCTTTGCTGTTAGTAATTGCTATTCATGCAGTTTGTCAATTGTAAAGCCTCAAACAGTAGCAGTAGTATAAGCTACTGGCAATATTACCAGCATATTTTGGAGCACAATGTGAATATCTATAATTATTACATGTAATAT
The DNA here is from genome assembly GCA_026290005.1 of Latrodectus geometricus. Classification (NCBI taxonomy): domain Eukaryota; kingdom Metazoa; phylum Arthropoda; class Arachnida; order Araneae; family Theridiidae; genus Latrodectus; species Latrodectus geometricus. The sequence continues at coordinate 3,804 of JAPDSC010130609.1, read as the reverse complement.
AACAAAATAAATATTAGATTGTTGTGTTATTGTATCATGTTATGTAAACTAACAAATAATGTGACAATAATTGATATTATTTTCATAATTTATTTTGTAATAATTATATGCGCTATACAATTAATAATATCATGTTGTAATGGATATTAAAACATATTTTATGTATAACTTTATAATTTTTTTGAAATATTTTTAAAATCTAAATTAAAATAGAAAGTAGAAACCTAAGATTTAAAAATGTTACAATTGTTTCAAATTCTGTGTTTATGACTTGGCATCAGCAGTCTGCGAATGGAATGCAAAAATTTGTATTCTTATCAAATGTTCTGATGCAGTATTTTTCAGTGCTCTGATTTAGTTAGTATTTTTTTTTTATTTTTGTTAAACTTAAAAATTAAATAATTTCAAAATTTATTTTTTTCTACTGATAATAAAGAGTCAACATGAAATAAACAAAAAAAAAAAAAAAAAAAAAAAAATGTAGACAGCATAATATCAAATATTTGAAATACAGCTTTATTGAGTTGCCTGTAAATGATACATTTTCAATGTGTCTGATTTGCCACAAAGCTTTATCAAAATAAGCTATGAATCATTTCAGACTACGAAACACTTGACTAAAATTCATGTTGATAAAAAAGATACGGACTTGTTTTATTTTCAAATGCTAAAAGAAAAACTTATCAAATAACCAACATTGGCAAAACTCTTTTCAACCGCAACCACATAAGATGGTGCTGGCTTGGTGGCTTCTTACAATATTTTGCTAATGATTGCCAAATCTATAAGCCTCGTATTATTGATGAATAGCTAATTGTGCTAGCTATAAGTGAAGTATTACGAATTGTGCTACATAAGCCAACATCTGACATTATCAAGAAAATTTCATTGAGCAATAATACAGTGCAAATAAAAATTGATGAAATGATTCAAGATGTTGAAAATTCTAGTGTGGATGGATATCTAAAAAATATCTTGGTTTTCTGTTCATCTTCATGAGTCAATTTTACTATGAAATGAAGCTATACTTCTATGTGCGGTTCACAAAAGGAGGAACAATTTTGCCAAGAATTATTATTTGCAAAATATCTTTAAACTGATACTGAAGGAAAATTGATATTTCATGCATTGAATGAATTTTTTAAAAAAAGAAATACTGAGTAATGCTTGAGCCACAGATGGTACTCTAATGATAGAAGGACAAAAAAGAGTTTTTTTTGCACATATAAGATAGGAGGTACCGAATGTATTAACGATACATTGTATCATCCATTGTTAACATCTAGTTTCCAAAAATTTAAGTGCATGTCTATATAATTCGTACAATACATAATTTAAAGCTATCAACAAAATCAGAAGCAAACCATTGAATGACAGATAATTTAAATAGCTTTGCATTGAAAATGATGCAGGATTTAATAATTTTCTACGTTATGGAGAAGTTTGTTGGTTGTCAAAGGGTGCCTGCTTATTTAGACTTTATAAACTGTTTTACTTGGTGCTGGAGTTCTTGAAAGATAAAAATGATATTTTATGATCCAGTTTAATTCAATCCGAAAATGATATTGCTTACTTGAAAGACTTGTTTCAAAAGTTTTATGAATACAATCTTTAGCTTCAAGGTGATAAAATGAATTTAATAAAAACAAAATTTATTATTTCTGCATTTGTGAAAAACTTCTATACAAACAAAACTATGATTGAGGGGAAACTCTACCATTTTCCAAATTTTTCAAAAGCAGAAAATAAAGTGGAAGACATACTTTCTTATTGTAAGCATTTGGATGCTCTCCATTCAAATTTTAATCAATGATTTAATGATAATTTGAAAATGAATATGTCTGATTAGTTTTTGGATCCTTTTTCAAGTGTAAACACAGAAAAATATCCACATTTAGAAGAAAGACTAGTGGAAATGACTACAAATGATGAAATTTAAGATAAAAAATTTCTACTAATAATTCTGCCTGAAAAAGGAAGGTCCTGATGGCTTTTCCTAGAATAAGGGATACAATTAAACAATTTTTAATTAGATTTCCTTCATCATATTTAGTGGAATGTGGTTTCTGTTTAATAACCAATTTATTAAAAAAATTTACTAATAGTCAGTTGTGGTGATTTAAGACTACTGCTGATAGAAATTGAGCCAAATCTTTCCAATTAAGATGATTTTTATTTTATAACATTTTTTTTATTACATTCTATTTTGAATTCAATAAATAGTTTCCTAATTTCAAAGTTTTTTGTTTCTAATTTAAAGCTTTCTTTACTACATTTTATGAAAAAAGTAGAAACATTAATACATAAATATTTCCTATTAATTGCTATTAAAGTTTGAAGATTGATTTCCAGAGGGTACTAAATAAATATTTTTCTTGAAAGAGAGCAGTAGGACAAAAAACTTTCATAATCACTGACTTAAATTGACAAAAATATAGTAGCCTCTGATTAATCAATTTGTGTTATCATATTTGCATAATCTGCTTCACAGGAAATTTTATGAAGTAACATGTAATTAAAACCATTAAATAATAATTGCAAAGTTTATAAATTTTTACCTCAGTATTTAATATTTTTAAGAATTAAAAAAAATAGTATTTGATTTATATTATTATATTTATCTTTTTTAATTAATAATAGTAATTATTATATGTAGAATACTTATTTGAAGATATTGTTTTAAATGTGCAATTAATGTATTTATTAATGCATATATTTATATTCTTTTATAGATTTGTCAAAATTTGTCAATCAAATTGAAAATTTTAATTTGAAAAAGATTTCTTATGACACCGTTAAAGAATATTTACTTCTATCTGGAAATTGTCTAGAAGTTTTACCTTTTATAAAGGAATTGCCAGTTTCTGACCCTCAAAATGTAAGTTTTCATATTTAGAATTTCTCAGTATTAGTTTCCATTAAGTATGAATTTTATAAGCATATGTGATACTTTGTTTTATTATTTATGATATTAAAATTAAAAATTTATAAAAGCCTAAAATTTCTTATTAATTTTAATAGGAATATATTTTTATTTCATTTTATGTGTATATTATATGATTATAATTTTTTATTCAATTAATATATTACATTTTTTATTTTTCAGGCTACTTCAGTATTGAAAGCCATGTGCCATATTCTAATACGAATAGCAAGTGATTTGCATGTTTATGTATCAGCTGGAACTAGCATTACTAATGAAGTTTTGTCACATGGAATGAGAACTATCTTCAGTTTTATTAAACCAAATGAAAAGTCTTTTAAAGCCAAATTAGCGTTACATCTTTTAGCTTCAATGGTTGCTTTAGGAAAAACAACAGCCACACAAGTTGTGGCAAAATTAGATTTTAGTCATGCAAATTTCGCTTGTTTACTCACCAGAATAAATTTATCAGTAAGAATTTATTCTTAATAATATTTTTTTTTAAATCAAAACAAATTTTCTTGTTTAAAAATTAGATTATTATTTTAAGACTTTGCTAAATAAAAAAATAGTCTCATTTGAGGGAATTATTAAAATATTATTTTATATACTGTGAGATTTTTTATAAATATTTGTAAATATATTGTTTAAATTTTAAATTTGATATAACTTTCCTTAAAGTATCACTCACTTTCTAAATTTTGTGAAACAATTGTCTTTTTTAATTTATGAAAAATATTCTATTTTTGCATTTAGTTTGTACTTTAAAAATCTTATTAAATGAAAAGTCCACTAATCCCATCTCCCCTTGTAAGTTAAATTCTGTCAGGGTAGTAATTTTGCTGACCAAATTGTATCTTGTACAACATATCTCATAAATT
>JAPDSC010130605.1:38015-52363 GCA_026290005.1 Latrodectus geometricus | reverse complement strand
TTACATGCTGCACACAATATTAAAAAAGAATTCCATGCTATTTTAAGTGTTGATGTTGTTATTGTCGTGTCCGAGTTAGGGAAGAATATATAGAGCCAAAGGCATTGACAACAAGGGCCGCCAATTCTGGATCCTGGTGACTATAATGGATGTCCTGTGGTAGGGAAGATAGGTTCCATTGCCTCAAGAGGTTGAACTTCTACCTGTTGATCCGCACAGAAGGTAATTTATTTCCTTTTTACCCCGTAAAAGTGACACCAAATTTTATAGGTGATTTGGTTTTGTGAAAACTTTTATAATTCATTAGTGGTAAACTAATGCATTTCGAAAGAATTTATCTTTTTCATATTGGGATGAAAAAAAAGCAAACAACCTATTGATTAAAAAGATATGTCCCATCCTCAAACAATTTATATCTTTTAAATAGTCGATATCGAAACTTGTGTTGGTATCTTCTTCAACGTTATGACTTATTGTTGGAGAAACATTAAATATTACAAGTATTCAACACGCAAAATTCTTTCAATTTGATAAATTTTAAATAGGTTTGTTGATAACAGATAAGAGCCATTTCATTATTAATCAGACTTCCAATATCACAAATCATCAAAAACACTGGGAAGGAATAAGTGATTATCACTTCAAAAGAATACTGCTGAAGACAATGTTTCTTAATTTTGCTGATGAAACGGAAACTGAGTCAAGCCATTGCAACATTTGTGACTTTTAATTTATTATATAACAGTGGACAATGATTTCTTATTAAAATAATCGTGAGAAATTTTAGTTATCACTGGATGATATGTGTAATATAAATTTATAATATAACTATACATACATTAATTTTAAAAAACTATACAAATAATCCGTTAAATTTTTCAAAAAGTATTTTTAAATTATCTCTATTTTTATTTAATTTTTTTCGAATATATTATGCCCTTTTAAATTAAATCCATTTACAAAATGTTATTTTCTAAATATGATATTGCTACTCAGAAAAGTGAATAGATAGACCAAAACTTTGCACTGTCTTTTATTTACAGCAAATGTTATTTAGTCATGTTATTTAGTACATATATTTCCAATGCTTATTTCTGGTAACCAGGAGAAATTAATACTTTTCTGTGATGATTAACACTAACAAATCAACTAGAATAAATCATTGCATAAGGAAGGCAATTTTTTTTTTTAAAAAGAATTTGCAAAGTTTGAATTAATTTAATGATAACTCTTCAGAATATCTGCAACAAATAATAACAGTTTCCAAATTTCAAAGGCATTAACTGCATTGTTAGTACAATTATTGAAACAAAATTCAGAAAATGTACACAGAAAGAAGAATGTTTTCTTCCTACTAAAGTGATTGTTAACAATCAATTAAAATTGATTTGAATAAGCTGATTATAGAAATGAATTTTAAAAAGATAAAGATTTATAAGAAGGCATCTTGTTATATTTTTTAAGATTTGCATTATGATGAACAAGAAGAATCTATAGTTTGAAAAATATTATTACAAATAAATAACACTATATTTTTATGTATTACTTATATTTATTTTCCTATGTATTACTTGTTCAATATGCATTTATTACAAATACCATAGATCATTATTAATTATGGCAGAGTAGACAAAAAAAGACAATGATTGATTATTAATCAACAAACTTAATTATGATTTAAAGTTTTGCTCAGACCATATCTTTCTTTATTGATCGAAGAATAGAGTTTAAATCATCAAATGGTTCAAAAGCTCTTTATTCTTTCTTTTATTTATTATGAATCGATTTTCATTGATTCGAAAATCGATTCATGATGAATAAAAGAAAAAAATGAAGGAAAAGGGAAGAGTCTTTTCTAGGTACATGACAAATGTTCTTCCCTATATATAAAGAGAGGTTGTTTTTCCTACATTTTATTTTGTGGTACGCGTGTCTTGGATCAATATTAGTGTACGTGAGCAATGAAAGGTGTTTTCTTTAACTACTTAGGTTAATGTATAATGCACAATTTTTGAAATAACTGCTGGTCTCATTCATAATAATAAAACACTTGCGTTCATTCGAACAAGTGAATTCAGGGCCAAAACCTCTACTCCCTCAATGAAATTACTAATTTTTTCTTTTCTTATATTTTTTAAGTTCTTTTTATGTGAAAGCTATTTTAAAAAATATTTTGAATATTTGAACTTCCCATGTATTTTTGGCGATAATTAAAAAATTTGCAGAACACTTTACTACGAAATACTGTATTTCTCACTTAGATTTTGGATTCTGTAATACGTCGCACAATATTTGTTTTTGAATTCAAAGATTTGCTAAGTCATTTAATTTTTTTTCTATTAATCATTCTTTCATTTTATCTAACAACTTTTTCTCTTCCTTAACGATTTGGGATCAACTTATATTTAAACAGTATGTAATTTAGTTAATATTATTATTTTCACATTGATCAAAAAACTAGTGATTTAACACTAATATTGATCAGTTTTGTGATTATAAATAGCCTTCTTCTTATCACATGAAATTTAAATTTTTATTTGAAGTGTTCTTTAGTTATACTAAAACATGCATTTATATACATTTTCTACCGCGTTTTCCAGCAGAATATCATTATTCATTGTTGTATTACAAAATGTGTTTTGGTTAATTTTCTATAAGACAAAAGATTAACAAAAACTCTTTATGTGTTTACTTCTCTTTAAATTAAGGAACTGTTAAAATTCTGTCATAGTTCTTAATCAACAAAAATTTATTATATAATAAAATTAAAGTGAAAAATTATTCACTGATTTATCTTACATCTGTATTTTTATAAAGTTCCAAAATTTAAGATAGGATAATAGGGTAATAATTATTTATTTTCAGAGATCTTTTTTTGAGAAATGTATAATTCCTTTACTTTAGTTCATGAGCCATCGAGAAATTCATTGTTTATATTGGCAAAAAACAATAATATTTTTTTTAATTCTAAGAATTGAAACATTTTTATCTATCCACACGAAATCAATTGTCACAATAACAGACATTGTTTCAAAATACATTTTATTACAAAAGAAATACATAATGGTCACTCATTAAATAGTAGAACTTATAACATCTGCTTCCAAATAAACCTTAACATTTGAAACAGGTAAACAGTAAACTAGCGCAAATTATAGATTCCATATTTTAACTCCTATATTTCCATTTGACTGATTATTAAAAAAACAATGCTCAAAACATTGGTTGTGTTTATTAAAGAATTTCATAAATTTGTTTATCATTCCTTAAGAGGAAGTAATTTGTATCCTATTCTTAAAACATTTATGAATTATGTTCCTTAATCATAATATCCATTTTTGCTCTTTGAACTAAATTTACTATTTATTTACAGGAAAATATTATTTTAGTTTGAAAAAAAAATATTCGTTGAAACAAAGAAATAAAGGGTTGTAGACATTTGTTATTGTGTGTATATTCTTAAAATGGAAAATGTTATAACTTAAATCCAAACAAATTATAATAACTAATCATATCATATCTCTATAATTAAACAAAGAATGTAATAAATTGTATATATTAATATATAATTCTCGAAGGAGATAATATAGTAAAAAATTATAAAATTTTCTTAAAAATTCAATTTTATCTAATTATTTAGATGATAATTTCTTTTCTATAAAAATAAAGTACAAATATATTACATATCCTAGTCGATAAAAAAAGAAAATTGTAAATCAAACTTTTGAGAATTACTTATATATTTATATAAAATATTTTTTCATGTATGTATGCATGTAGCTTCACGGAGTTTTCAAATTATTTCATTCATTCAAACAAATATAAGTAATATTATACTAGAACTAATTATTACTAAGCCATGTATTATAAAATAATTTATTTAATTTCATTTTTATAGAATGATTCATAGTCATTCATAAAACATCCAATTTGTTACTAATGTTATTGGAAAAACATTATAAAATCTCAATAATCCTAAAGGATCACTATTGTTCGTGATAGTTAAATATTATTTTACGCATCACGTTGTTCTTTTTAATAATAATTCAAAGTTTTGAACATTGAATTATAATCAATGAACCTAGCGCAGACAGAACAACATGATGCGAATGTCTTACACAATTTTCGTAATACAAAATAGTCTAAAAAAATACACATTCTTCATGTTTTGATAAGACAAGGACTTCTCCATCCACCAAATAACTTGTCCAATTCTATGGCTGCAGCAATAGTCAGATGGTCTTGAAAATGTGCACTTATAACTTGAATACCTATTGGTATTCCATCAGACATTCCAGCTGGTACATTTGTAACTGGAAACCCAAGGATATTGAAAATTGCCGTGTAACCAACATTTAAATACTTTGGTATTGTCGTAATATAGTGAGGTGGAGGTTCTGGGTGAGTTGGAGCCAATACAATTGCGTCTTCTTGAAAGATTTCGTCAAATTTTCGCTTTATTTCTTTATATTTTCTTAGACATTCATAGTAAAAAATATCCTTGTCTCTTTTGTTAATCATTGCAAAGAAATAGCATTTAATGGTGTGTTTTGAAAGTCGTATAATACTTTTAAAAATTTCCCACCACAAGTTCACTTTTCCTTTCTTGTCAACCAAACCAGCTGTAAATGGCAAGGCATCTGTTTCTAGAATTTTAGACTCCCATATTTCAAAGGCATATTTCAACTCCTCAATCTTCAGTGAAATTGCTTTAACGCCATATGCTTCTTCGAAATAACTAGCTGCCTGCAATAAAAAAAGAAACAAAATAGAAGTTATTTCTTCCAAAATTTAAAAATATATTAAGTCAGAAAAAAAGAAATCTATTATATTTACATGAACTTCAAGGCCTTGTTTACATATTTTTGATTAGCTTTGTACAAATGATTTCAAACTGTTTTCTGGATAATCTTTGTGTTCTAGACAGCTAACATGCTTTTCAATTTCAGGTATTTTTGTGATTTTATCGTTGTTTTTGATGAAGGACCTACCTGTGCGAGGTGCATCTTTTACATCAAATATACCTTAATAGAATCGATGAAACCAAAATTGCATATAATTGACTGTTACAATGTCAGAAACATAAACACCATTCCCGATTTTCAACAGCCTACCTAATATTTTTGTCTACATCGAAGAAAAATTATGAAGGTATTGCCTATTTACAGGTATTGAAGGTCTACCATTTTAACACCCTGTACCTTAAAACTAAATGGACCAAATAAAAAACAATAAAATATTTCTTTAGTGCGAAATGGGATCTTCACAACGAGTACAAATCTGAAATTGTATATTTGAAACTTAACGATATATTGAGCACTTTCATTATCGAAAAAATAATAGATTTCTTTTTCCCTAACCTAATATTAAATGACATTTAATTTTTAACAGAAAGATATTGCTTATTTCACAGTTTTTTCATAAAAGTGTGCATATTTCTAAATGTTATAAATTATTTTAAAAAAATTTGTTATTTTTATTTTTGAAATTAAAATTATATTATTTGTAATATTAATGTAAAAAAATTAAATTTTTTGTCATAATTCCTGTGTTTTTATTATTTATATAAATGTAGTCTATTATTTTAAAAGAGTTTCAGTATAAATTATATCCTATGATTTTTTTCCAACGTTTCAGATATTATTAACGGAACTTAGTAAATAAATTATTTATATTCATTCGGTTATTATTTAGGTATTGTAATTATTTAATTATATTATAATATTTTTATATACATATGTTTATAACAATTTATGCATCTTGCTTTCATACGCATGTCATAGCTGGGTTGTTTTATTCATTTTTAAACTTGCTATAGTGATTTAACCTAAGCTAAAAATCATTTTTAAAGAATCTTATAAGTGCTTCAGTGAAAATATGATATGACTAAAAGAGACATTTAGTATTTAACACCATCGTTGGCTCTAACCATTACCACTACCACAAAAGCTACGTTTAAAATAATTTATGACTAAAAAATATTTTATATAGAGTTTGTCCCTGTTTTCGGCACTAACCATTACCACACGCCTTGGCATTGGACACTTTGGTTATATCTTTGGGGTATAGCAGTCCACGTGATTTCAACACATGATCAAAGTTTGCATATTGTATCAACAAGTGGCTTAAAATTTATTCCACATTTACTCATTTGGTTGTCACATGTTTATTTGAATTTAATTTCGCTCTTTTATTTTGTTTAAAATAAAAATAGTTCTACAAAGAAGCCTGAAAATAGATTTAAGAAACCATCTGTTTTAATTTGAATATTTATAAGCCTTCAATTAGCATTTTAAATAAGTCACAAATAAAAGATTTTTCTTATTTTATCATCTGGGACATATGGACACAAGTAATAATTTTGACTATCGCTCAACGGTTATTTTTTGGATATCAGAGTGTGTTTGAATGTAAATGCTTGTATTAAATAATTTCTAAAAATTATTCCACATTTTATGTTTAGTCCTGCTACGTTATAAAAGAAGACAAAACTTTTTTTAAAACTGTTATTCCTTCGAATACAAATGACTTTCAAAATGACTTTTGTGATTAAATAATGTTTTCAATACACAATTACAAGGCAGTTTCAAATGTCTACATTGTAATAATGTTGTTTTGTAAATAATAAATAAGTAACTAATTTCCATATAGAATTTCAAATTTAGAGAATGATGCATAAAAAATGAATGAAGTACTGGTAACAGTTTTATTTTAAATGAAATAAGTGCATTTAAATGAATAGGTTATAAATGTTTCGAAATGCATATTTTCTCAATAAAATGATTAAAAGTATTTTACCTAATATATGAAAACATTTTCTTGAAACATTCTGTATTAATCATTTCCCTATCATATGTTCATAAGTTAGAATGGTGTAATAATTCCAAGAAATTTAAAAATGAAAAATCAATTTACTATATATTTGCTTAGTATGAAATGCTAAACTATAATTATGCAAGTAGATTTTAGTGTGTAAAATCCCTAAGTATTTAGCTTATTAGGAAAGAAAGAAATATAGTTGCTTTAAGAAAGAAAATTTTTCAAATCTTACACTTTATTCTTAATCATTTTTTACTCCAATATTAAATTCATTAATATACATTAGAGAGAACTATTATGAATAGTAGCAGTAAAGGACATTAAATATTCATTAAAATCATTACTAAACAATAAAGCTTACTTACTAATAAACAATATTTTACAAGTATTATATGCCATTATATTAACAATTATTTTAAAATAAATATATAATAGCTCTTCACTAACTCACTAAGACTTGCTTCATTGTAAAACATTTCATGAATATATTGAGTAAACAAGGAAAACAAAAGAATGACATTTGAAAATATTTGAATGTCTCATTTTATAGTTACAACATTACAGAAATTGGAAGATAGTAAGAAATTGATAGATATAACTTTTTAAATTTAAGCTGAGTTATATTGTCACTAGCAAAAAACTGAATATAAATTGAGTGTACAATGAGATATACAGAATTGTTTTGACAAAATAGTTTCAAAATTGTTAAAGACAATTTATAGGAGCATGTACAATTCATGGCTTGAGTCTATTTAGCTGGAATTTATATCCACATTATTACAAAATGAACTGCAATAGAACCAAGCAATTACTCTTAGAATCCCATTTGTGCTGTAACTATACCAAAAAAGGTTGATGAAAATTAACAGGAATTCAAAAGGGGTGACACTTCAGACTGTATTATTTTATATAAGCGAGTGATTTGGCTAATAAGGGCAAAATCATCGGGTGGTAAGCAGACGACATCTGAAATTCATTTTCTCTTTTGTTTGCCGTGGGTATTTACACTACTGGCCATTAAAATTGCTACACCAAGAAGGAGACATGCTACAGACGTGAAATTTATACGAAAGGAAGAAGGTGCTGTGATATGCAAATGATTAGCTTTTCAGCGCATTCAGACAAAGCAGGCGCCAGTAGCGACACTGTGTTTAAATAAAGAAATTGTTCAGCCGGTTCCTCATACACAAATTGCATTTGAACGTTGTTGCCTCGTTAAAAGTTGATGTGATGCCTCGTGTAAGAAGGAGAAATGCGTACCAGCACGTTTCTGACTTTGATAAAGGTCGAATTGTAGCGTACCGGGATTGCGGTTTATCTTATCGCAGTATTGCTGCTCACGTCGGTCGAGATCCAATGACTGTTAGCAGAATATGGAATCGATGGGTTCAGGACGGTAATACGGAACGTCATGCGGGATCTCAACGGCCACCTATCACTAGCAGCCGAGAAGACAGGCATATTGTCCGCATGGCCGTAATGGATCGTGCAACCACGTCACGAACCGTGAGTCAAGAAACGGGGTCGTTTGGAAGACAACAAGTGTCTGCATGAACAGTTCGACGACGTTTGCAGCAGCATGGACTCGCAGCTCGGAGACCATGGCTGCGGCTTCCCTTGACGCTGCGACATAGACAAGAGCGCCTTCAATGGTGTGATCAACGACGAACCTAGGCACACGAATGGCGAGACGACATCTTTTCAGATTAATCCAGGTTCTGTGTACAACATCATGATGTTCGCATCCGTGTTTTGCGGCATCGTGGTGAACGCACACTGGCAGCGGGCATTCGTCATCGTCATACTGGCCCATTACCTGGCGTGATGGTATGGGGTGCCATTGGATACGCGTCTCGGTCACCTCTTGTTCACATTGACGGTGCTTTGAACAGTGCAGGTTACATTTCTTGTGTGTTAAGACCCGTGGCTCTACCCTTTATTCGAGCCCTGCGAAACCCTACGTTTCAGCAAGATAATGCCCGACCGCATGTTGCCGGTATTGTACGGACCTTCCTTGATACGGAACATGTTCGGCTGTTTCTCTGGCCAGCACGTTCTCCAGATCTTTCACCAATAGATAACGTCTGGTCAATGGTTGCCGAACGACTGGCTCGTCACCAAACGCCAGTCACTACGGTTGATGAACTGTGGCATCGTGTTGAAGCTGCATGGGCATCTGTACCTGTACATGCAATCCAATCTGTGTTTGACTCAATGCCCAGGCATATAAGTGCTGTTATTACTGCCACAGGTGGTTGTTCTGGGTACTGATATCTCAGGATGTATCCAGCCAAATTTTTTGAAACTTTAATCACTTGTTATTTCTAGTATAATATATTTGTCCAATAAATATCATTTTGTTATCTGTATTTCTTCCTGGTGTAGCAATTTTAATGGCCAGTAGTGTAGTTACACGCTAGTTCAGCAAACCTACGATACCAATATGCCTTCTGTCGTTGAGTTGTATTATTCAAAATAAAAAGTAATCAGTTCTGTTATGGACTTTAGTCAATCATTGCCCTCCTTTAGTTGATGTATGTAATCGTCAACCACTTTTAAGCAGTATTTACCATTTTTTAAGCATTGTTTACCCATATTTCGAGCGATATGGATTCGAGCTTATTAGCCTTTTAATTCGAGAGCAAGATATTTTTAAAATTTGACAAATGTTCTTGGTGAGCATGCACTTATTTTTTCCATCACTCTAAAATGTTTTCTTGAATACTAAAATTAATTTAGATTCTGAAACACGATAACATCCTTGCCCTACGTAGGCTTTAAATTGAAGTGAAGGACAGATTCCTATTTATTCAGCTGCTAACTTAATCATACAAGGCATAAATCTGTCAACAAGTAATTGTTACAACCAACGTAAGAGTTTTGTATTTGAAGTTCAACAATTCTTTCTTTTCTAGTGAAAATAACCTCTTAAACACATGGACACACATTAAACTCATGAACACTCAAGTTTGATGCTCTGTTTTCTTTATTCTTCATTAGGTATCAAATTTTAATCACTCGTACATATGTTTAAAATAATTTTGGACATGGAATTTTACTTCAACCAGAAAGACGTTTCTGTGAAATATATCCTTTGTCAAAGAATTTATTAAGGACAGCAAATTTAACATCACAATAAAATATGAAGAATATTTTAAGTGAGAAGTTTATCTCAAAATTTTAAAATTCTTGCATCAAAAGGGGAAAAAATATTACACAAAATTTTCAAAATAAACACTAAAAGATTCCTTTAATATTTCACTTCTTCTATAACTTCAATAAATTATAAGAAATAATGGTAATTGGTAATAAATAAATTATAAGAAATAATGCTTTTAAATTATAATTAAATTAGATATACTACTTTTTTCCTAAAATATTACCTCAGTTGTTCATTTTAATCAAACAATATGATTTTTAGATATTTCATCCATAAAATTTTATCACGCGTGAATCAGGACTATTAGAAAATCAGGGTGTAACAGGTGTAACCTCATTCTTAAAAATGATTTTACCACTATTACAAAGGGAAGGATAATTATCTTATTGAAGAATTAACTTATCTTATTTCCAGGAACTTGTAGCTCATAATAGGAATTTATTAAGAAATATCCATTAACATTATTTAAAATACAGTTTATACATTTGCACTAATGAATTTTATATTCTTTCTGTTAAGACATAAATTTTTTACCAGGAATAATTTTTATATTTTTAAAAAAAGCTATACAATTTTATATTGAATCTATGAAAGTAAATACTATTAAGTTCTCATATATTAATAAAGCAGGGCTTGAATTAGCTAGGAATTAAAGATTCATAATATCTCGGGCAAATTAAAGATGAATAAAATCTTTAATTCCTGAATATTATCAATTCAATGTGATAATGCACTTAGATATATTTTCTGAAATTCGGAATATTACTTTATGTTTCATATATTTTTATGATTTAAAGAATGAAGTGTTCTAAATAGGGAAATTGAAAGAACTAAAAATTAGTACCTTTGGAATTTAAAACTAAAGTAATCATGATTTTTGGTCACAATCATTAGACAATTATGAATTACAAATAATACTTTTTTAAACAAACCTTTTTGACTGAATCGATAACTTCTGCTGCAGCCTGTTTCTCAAAGAAGCTTTCGATATAATATACTTTGACTTTACGGAAATCTACCTGCAATTATAGTTATATATTATATTATAATTGACATAATAGTAATTTTTGAGTCATTACTCATACTTTAGAGAATAATATTTTACTTGGTGTACATTTAATTTTTTACAAAAGATAATTTGAAAGCTAATTCAGTTTGTTATCCAATAGAGATATTTTAAGCATTTTATCTAAATTTTGATTAACATATCCCCTTTTACAAAAATATAAATTATGTTCTGCAATAAATTATAAGAAATTGTTCGATGTTCGAATATTATTAACATAAAAAAATGAAACATGGAATTTTTTATCTCGACAATGTATTTTCTTTAATTATTCTGATAACAGATTTTTCTGATTTCGTGATTGATATTAACAAACCGAAATAGATTCGATTAATAAATAATCAGTCGTAAATTGCTCCAACTACACTAGGACTTAATTTTCTCTCATGAAAGAAAACCACTCACAGAACAGAGAGATTGATAACAGAATAGATGTTAGCTATGGAAAGTGTTTATCTTGTAGATTTCTTATGTGTGTAATTTTCATGCATTATTAATCACAAAACATTGAATTTATTAATAAAAATTTGGAAAGTTATGAATTTAACATATTTTTATATTTCAAAAGGATTTCATCATTTCTTAAACTTCCAACAGAGCTTCTATCATAAAGTAAAAGATATTTTCTTTACATATTAATTTTGGGTGAATATCAACATACCAACCTACGTTTATGAGAAACTGTTTTACTCAATAAATAATTTTTATTTTGGTCCCAATATTAAAACAAATATCTAATAACTTTGTATTGGGTTTTGACAAAATAATTTAGTTGATATAATTGTTGTTATTATTCAAATTAAAATAATCTATATAATCTTTCAAACAACCTAAAAATTAAATAGCAGTATTTTATTACTTAGTATTGTTAATTATAATATAATCATTTTATTATTTTATATATTGATGGCCACCGTAATTGCATCACCCTGAAGGAAGCATACAAATAACATGAAATTTAGAACATGCATTAGTAGAGGTGAGATATGCAAATGATTAGAATTTCAGCGCAAACACACATTACGGACACCTGTGGCGCAACTTCAACACGTAGTTTATGGCTTGCAGACTTCGATGATTTCAAGTTCAGCAGTTGCTTTTCTTGTGGTTTTTTCTTTTCTTTTTTTTTTTATTTAAAAAAAAATACGATTAATTATGTTTTGTAGAAAACAGCGATCAATTTTTTGATCAAGTATCCGGATTCAACACAGGAAAGATAGTGGCCTATCGAGATTACGGGTTATCTTTCAGGGAAATCGATAGTCATGTTGGACGAAACTAAACAACTGTAATGCGGATATGTGATCATTGGATACAGGAGGGAATGACGGACTGACGTGTTCGGTCGCATTAACCTCAGTGCACCACTTCATGTGATGACGGTCAAATAGTGGGTATGGCAGTGACGAATCGCTCAGCCACGCCACGAATCATTGCACAGAACATTCAGACTGTAACACATCATCCAGTGTCTGCGCATACAATTCGACGCCGTTTACAGCTGAGTAGTCTATCAGCAAGGCATCCATTGCTTCGTCAACCCATGACGATGAGCCACAGGCGATTCGTGCATTGAAAGAAGGATGTAGACGGCAGAATGGAATGAGATTGTCTTTAGATGTCAAACTTCTGTCTGCAACAGTAAGATGGTAGTATGCGAGTCTGGAGACACCGTGGAGATTGAAAGCTGAACAGCTGCGTTATGCACCGTCACACTAGCCCTGCATCGGGTATTATGGTATGGAACAGTATTGGATATTACTCTGGCACTCCTTTAGTAGGCATTGCCGGTACTTTAAACAACCAGTGCTACATCTCCGAGATGTTGGAGCCAGTTGTCCTTCTCACCTTCAATGCTTACCCAGAGCCATATTTCAATGGGATAAAGTTCGACTATAGGTGACACGCATTATCCAAGAGTTCTTCGTCAATCGCCAGATTGATTTGATTCCCTAGTCGGCTCTCTCTCCATAACTTTTTCAAATAGAAAACATCTGGTTCATTGTTGCTCATTGATTGACCCAAATTATATCCCCAGCTGCCACACCAGATCAACTTTGGCAACGTGTTGAAGCTGCTTGATCTGCAAGAACACATCCAAAGTCTCTTTGAATCAATTCTGAGGAGTGTGGCAGCGGTGATCTCCAACAATGGTGGCTACTCTGGCTACTGATTTTGGCCAGAACCACATTTCACAGAAGTCTATAAATTTAACTATTTGATACTTGGTCAACATGTTATCTACAAAATAAATTTTGTTGCGATATCTCTTGTCTTTCTAGGTATTATACAATTTGGGTGGCCAGCAGTGTGCTATGTAGTAACAGTACAAAATATTTTATATAAATTATATCATTACCAGATAATACATTTATTTATATTATAAGAAGTTTACTTTATATGTAAAAGTAACTTTTTGGTTTAAATTTAATGCTAAAAGAGTTAGTGCTCAGTTTTCAAGAATCACTATTCTAATGGAACTTATTTAATTTGAATGGAGTGATTACGTAACTTACTTTTTTCTGAAGATTTAATCTCTTATCATCACCAGATAAAATCTTTAATAAGAGTGGTAAATCTTCTGCATACCGGCACATTGGACCAGTACTTACAAACGAATTTACTTTTTTGTTTTCTTCCTCATCATACGGGAAGTCTCCAAAATTTGATACAATCCCTTAAAAAATAATACAAAACAAATTGTACAAAAATAATTTTTTACTAAAAATCATAAATTTTAATTTTTTATGTTTTTATTCAAACTTGGACTTTATTTATTGAATTTCAGATATATTTCAGAAGGGAAATTTACATGTTTAGTTATTGATATTTCCTTAAAAATATTTTTATCAATAAGAAAGTAGAATTATTTAGAAATTTATTAGGAAGTGAAAATACAAAATAGATATTTACAATTGGCTACTATATATCAGATAGAAATAAGCAGATTTTGTGCATATTTATATCTACAATTTTTCTTGAAAAACATTGTATTTTCCTTCCTTGTATTTATCAACTTCCATACCTTATATTGCCATCTAATATTTATTCTGATGTCGAAATTATGTTAAAATATGATGTTTCCCAATTTAATAGGCAAAGTTCTATGTTATAGGCTAAAAAATTATCCTATCAAAGAAAAGTAAATTTAATTGCACAGTATTAAATATTATGTTTAATGTAAAATAAATTTTAAAACTTTTCAATAATTTTCTTAATTAATTTTATTATGATTTAATATTCTATTGTATAATTTCCATATCTAGTAAAATTCAAGGTATATATATATATATATATATATAT
>JAPDSC010130605.1:13314-30779 GCA_026290005.1 Latrodectus geometricus | reverse complement strand
TTTAAATTGTTTTATGCAATATTAATAATTTAAATTAAAAAAATTTCTCCTAAATTAGTTAAAGTAACTTATATTGCTCATCAGAATTAGTAATTTATAATTATAATTATAAAATTTTAGGTCTTTTTGTATAAATTATTTTGCAGAGTTTATTTGTAAAATTTTTATATTGTCCGACTTCTTTTTTTAAGTTGCTCAAAAATGAAAACAGTTCAGCACTTTTTATAATGCATTCAAGACCCTTCTGAGTTTAAAGTTTTATTTAAGGCATTTATATGTATTTAATACTTTACATATATGTATTCAACTTTTAATTACTTTAAATAGCATTTAAAAGTATTATTAATGTGAACTTCATTTTTAACAATGTTTTATTATTGAGGTTAATAAAAAAATCAATTGAATAATACTCTAAATTTTGAATATTTAGGTTTACATTAGCTATATAGTTATTATAGAGCTAATGTAAACCTAAATTAGCTATATAATTATTATTATATAGCTAATTTAGGTTTACATTATTTATTTATTACATTAGCTATATAATTATGCAGCTAATGTAATCTTAATGTAATAGGTAAAACATCTTATCTTATTTTTAAGTGCATTAATGCACTTAAAAATAGGATAAGATGCTTTACCTATTCTGTGTCTATCTTTGTATAATTAACACAAATATACCATTTTAAATTTTGTAGGCATTTTAGGCTAAACTTTTGTAGGCTTTATGTTCAATAAAACCATGCTATTTCCTATTTTTTCAAAGTCACCAAAATATCCTTTTTAAAAAAAATTTTGGCAATTTCGTTGACAAATAGAGCGTTTGTTTCACAAATTTATATAGATATTTAATTGCTTATATCAAATAGATATTAAAATAAAATATTTGCATTTATCATGAACACATAAGGTAAGTTATGTCTAAATTAATGCACACGAATACTTTAATTACAATCAATTCCCATAAATAATATTCGGTATTTGAGTATTATAACGACCACTTAGATATGTAGCCAAAACTGGTGACAAGGAAAAATAATATGACGACTACCTAAAAATAATTATGTGTTAACATAGGTTACAGAGTGCACTAAAGTAAAGAGTATAATATAAATATTATTTAAGTCGTGCTAGAGTTTCGCCAATAAAAATTTTTATCGCCAAATTTCACCAAGGTAGTATTCATAATACGTAAGTACTTAATATTCTTTGCAATATTTTGAACTAATATTCATGTTATTGCTAGTATATAGAACATTCGTCTCCAAAACTAAGATATATATTCAATGTTATATATAAGAATCATACAAATGTAAAATGCTTTTGTACTTACCACTACTACCCCCAACTGTCCTTGAATTATCGTATGGATTCAGAGTTATTCCATAAACTAAGTTGGAACTGTCGTACCACATACAGAATTCAGGCACATTAGTGACTGTTACAGGAATGCCACCTGCTGCTCTGTACAAAGCAGCTGCATCTGAATCTTTCTCTGCTTTTCTCCCCTTTGCTACTAGTATACCAGCAGTTTGAGAAAGTCCTGTAGAGATATTTCAGTACAATATGAGGTAATAGTCTGATATATACTTGTAGGAATATTTTGTTGGGTAATTTTCATCATTTTCAAATGATAATAAGAATTTCGATTACTTTAATTGTGAATGTAAGATTATATAGAATAAAAAGCAAGTTTTCTGTCGCTTAAGGCTATTGTATAGTAAAAAACGCAATCTGTGAGGTAGATAATCAAAAAATAATTCTAAGAGACTAAAATATTTTAATTTGTTTTAAGTATTTATTCCATTTTATATAGAAAAAAAAGTTGTTCAAGTTTATTATGAAAACAACATCAAATAAATTTGATGTTGTTTTCATAATGAACTTGAAAAAAAAATTTAAAAAATATATGTTAATAAGCAATAGTTTAAGATTGAGTTTATAACGGAAATTAACTTTGTATACTTAAAAAGAGAACCCAATTTCTAACTTTCTAAAATCCTATATATATTAGTTTGGGGAAAAAGAAATCCATTATTTTTACGTGAACTTTTTGTAACTTCTTTCAGATTCGCTATGTAAAAAGGTTTAAAACAGTTTTCATGTAGATTTTTAGATCTTGTGCAAAGCTACGACTGCTGACATGGTGTCAAGTTTGATAATTTTTGATATTTTATAGACATTCTCGGCGATGTTGTATCCATGCGAGGTGCATCTTTAGCATCCAAATACTCAAACGGAATCGACGAAACTAAAATTGTGCGTAGCTGATTGTTACAGTCATATATAGGACGATAAACACCTTTCACAATTTTAGCCACCTGGTTAGCATTTTCGCCATTATAAAAGAAAAACTAAATTGTATCGAATTTTCTGTTTTTTGTCTTCTATTTTAAAAACCTTGTACTCATAACTGAATTAATCAAACAAAAAACTGCAAGAGAATATTTTAGTGTCAAATGTCACCTTTCCAATGAACATAAGTTTGAAATTGTTTGATAGATACCTCCCGAGATAGCGATCACTACAGACGTCTAAAGAAAAATCAAGTGATACAACCAACTCCATTAAAATTGTTGAGGAAGTATAAGCCTTTGTTTTT
Organism: Latrodectus geometricus; assembly: GCA_026290005.1. Taxonomy (NCBI): domain Eukaryota; kingdom Metazoa; phylum Arthropoda; class Arachnida; order Araneae; family Theridiidae; genus Latrodectus; species Latrodectus geometricus. Next base: position 28,177 of record JAPDSC010130605.1, on the reverse strand, counting down.
GTGTTGAAACCCTTGAAGAAAATATTTTTGAAGTATTTGTTATTACTAACTGCTTGTATCTTAAATCAATGTTTCCTATCTTTTCATACGGCTTAGAAAAGGGGAATGACGAGAGATTTTCTATATAGCATACCCTGTATTCAAATACTTATTATAATGTGTTTTTTTGCGGAACAATTTAATTATCATAATGAATTTATTTTGCAAAACTTAATCCTTTTTCTTAAACAGTTCTTAAAAAATATGATTTTATAATATTAATTTTTAATTTTCTGTATTTATTATTTAAACGACAAAGTACATTTAAACAGAGTTTTTCAGTTTAGTTAGACGTTTTTGGTGCATAAAATATTTTACCTTTAACACCAATAGCTTCTTTACAAGTAAAAGGAACTCCCAGAAGAGGTGTCGATACTTGAATTTCTTCTGGGGACTTTTCATTTTTTTGTAAAAATCGATCAACAATTTTAGAATCTTCTATAGCATCGTCATACCTGGCATCGACGATTGCATTTATATATGGTTGAACAGCTTTTGCCCTTTCTACATAAGCTCGCACTACTTCTTCAGACTTAATCTGATAAATAAAAAACACATATTGATACTTGATTATAATGATTTAATTTAAGAAAATATTTCTCTTTATTAAAAGAAAAGTTTTCTAATAAACTTTTGCTAAGAAATAAACTTAATGTTAAACAAATAACTTAATGATTGCATTAAACATTGCATTTAAATGCATAATTAAACAGAAGAGATGGTTTATTAAAAATAAATTAAATTTGAAAACTTTAATGTTGTTGATAATCAGATTCAGTAAATAATATTCTCAACCCAAATCAATACTTCGAATATAATTATTCTAAAATTTATATTCAATGGTTCGAGCGAGTAACTTTTATGACAGTGACATCCGAAATGTTCTATTAAAAGTAAAGATGACAGAAAACTGTCTGTTGGTCATTAAACCATTAATAGTTAAATTGTTGAGAAACACCCGTTTTTCAGGTATTCACAGAAAGATTTTACTACCTTTTTTGGATATTGATGATTTGTATGTTGTATTTGTATGTTGTTGTATGTTGTATTCATGTTGTATTTGAAAATTACTTACGGCCGTATTCACCAACCAGAGTTAAACCAGGTTTCAGGGTAAAGGGCGAATTAAGTTATGAAACGTTATTCACCACGACAAAAACTGCGATTAACTCGCCTATTTGGATCCCTAGAATAACCCTACGATTTCGGAGTGTTAGCGCCGAGTCAGCAAACAATGGCGGACTTAAGCGATATGTTTGTTGACATTGATGTGGAAGATTGCTAGCCAATCAGAAGCCGTCTTACATGTCGTGTTCGGTTAACTCCAAAGTTGTTTTACACGGGAATTTCCCCACTTCGTGAATAAGAATCGGCGAGTCATACTAGGGTTGAGTTATATCCGAGTTAGGCTACACTCAAGTTAACCCGTGTTTGGTGAATACGGCCGTTACTGTTTTACTATTTGAGATAGTTTTATTAGCGTGATATCATGAAATGAAAATACATAATTTCATTTTACCTAAGATGAATCTCAAATTAAAGTCAACTGAATAACACTAACGGTTCTAATTCTAACATTCACCTGAGATAGATATTTTTACTAAAAGAAATTTATCGAAAATTATAGTGTATTTTAGATTCATAACCAACTGTTGTTTTATAAATAATTGAACATTTGCTTTGGGAAGAACCCAAAAAAATACAATTCAGCTTCAAATATATAATTTACTATTGTAAATGGAATAGTTTGGAATATAATCTCTGATTACGGCTTATAAAAAAAATGGATTGTATGACAAACATTGTTTAAGAATTTATTGGTCTTCATGTAATGATGTTGTTTTCATAATGAACTTGAATCTGTCCCACATCAAGTCTGTATTTATGATATAATGACCATCTAATGCTGAAAATTCTTTGTTTAAATTTTTAATCTAATGACACAATTTCCGACTCACCAAAGCCACTTAAAACCTCAAGAATGCTTCTCCGTTGAAATTGTAGTTATTTGTTGTCTAATCGCCATATTCCTATGATATAAATAAATTTCCCATATATACATATATAACTATACATGTGTCCGTGTAAGTACACCGGTTTCCATATACATTAACAACTAAATAACATTAGCCTCAATATATAACGTATAGCTAAATATAATATAGCATTAACATTATTAAGCAATTATTGAAACTAACTCATTCACATTAAACTAATGATACTAATAGTTAATTTAGCTAAAAAAAAATCAGAAACATAAGAAGAATATGAGGAATGATACTGAAAATTGTTGATTGTAAAAGGCTCGATAAAAGTCGAGAATATGATACCTCAATAATTATGACATATTTAAAATAATATGATCCAGACCATTATTTAAAATATGTTTTCATAGATTTTTGTTTTAATATTATAAAACATTTTCGGTTTTGGTTTCAAAAGTTCGGTTTTGGTTCATATGTTTCTTGAAGTATGGTGCTTAAGGTCACTACAGCATACTCATAGCACAACAAAATAAGCTCAGAAAAACAAAATAGCGGATGAAAATAGGAGCTCAGTGAAAGAATCTGCTTCAATACTCGATCTAAAACACAGTATGTAAGCGGATTGTAATGTCTAAAAAGCAGACAACTAAAGAAAAAGTGAACTCTGTCATCATCAGGATTCTCCAGTGTCATTTATTACACTTTGAAAAGGTCTTCATAAGAGAATCTGTAAAGAAAGTCCGCATTTCCAAGTCAATCAGCACAGACAATTAATTTAATTACAAACGTCATGTGCAATGCTGTTACATTCACAAAACCTGTTGTTGTTGTTAATGACACTTGGCAACGCCAAGCCCGCCTGTCAGAGAGACTAGGCGAATGAAGTCAGAGAGGGAGCGTCTTCCTTTTTTTAATAGAGCACCCTCATACGAAGGTGGAAGTACGACTTTTGGCTCAGAGATGGCAGCACCACCTGAATCTTCCAATTTAGAGATTGAAACCAGAGAAGACCCAAAGCCTGGCTCCAACCACCCCCAGAGTTATTAATTTGTAATGGAAACCTGGAGGACATTGTGACCCGACGGATCTTTGGCTGAGCCCGGATTTGAACTAACCACCGTTTAGTCACAAGAGCAATGCCCTAACCGCCGCCATTCACTAAATCTTGTCAATTAATAAGGGGAAGAAAGTAATTAGACCTGACGTACCGTCATTCCCATTCCACAAATCCCACTACACTAGCGGGATTAGTGCAATACTGGTTTCATGAACGCGTAGTTGAAGTTATATACATACTTTATCTTACATAGTCACTGGACTTTAATATTGTTAAATTGCTATGATTTTAAAGTGTTGAATTCGTAATCGTTATCCACCAGCATCTCTCTTCGAACATTCCCTATATTTCCTTGAAGAATGGTACAGTATGCCTCTAATTACTGTTTAATACTTTTATCAATCTATTTCTAGGTGAATTAAAGTTATATTACATATTAAAAGGGGCTATATGCCATTTAATATGTAATACAACTTAAATTCTTTATAAATATAAGGTATTTTTTGGTAATCCCTGTATTCATATATACATACATACATAAATAAGCTACATTCAAATTAATTTCTCAATAGTTTTAGTGTTAATTTATGGTTTGAGATACCTCTCGTTTCCGAATTTTCTCAGCAAGTTTCGTTGCAGGTAAGAGAAGTATCTTATTTTCTATCGGTGGCAATGGCTTTGTCTTTCCCATAAACAAATGGTAGATAAAACTGAGAACTTTATCTGAACATGGACGTGTGAGATAAAGCAATGTGCTTATGAAGTCAGCCCACAGTCGCACAACCTATTAAGAAGAAAAATATTAGTCCTTGATAATGAAGTACTATAAAATTCATATAACTATCGCAATATATATAAATAGTGAGATGGATAGTTAGATAGATAGATAGACACATATTTATAAATACATACAAACATACATACAGGGATACATATATTGCCTGAAAAATGTTCACCATCATAAAATTAAAATATAGGATTGAAGGACATAAAAATTGACGCACTGATATAGAGAAAACACATGTAAATAAGTTATATTATTTACAAAAAGATAAAATTCACACATGGGTGGTATGTAAAGAATAATCGGTAATGAATGTGGTAAGTTTTAGTTCAATTACAAGCAGACACTCTTTGAGGTAGAGACTTAAGGAAGATGCCTGGAGTCTCCCTACATAATGTCTTTCGATGACGGATGGAACAAAATAGACAAATAACGAAATATTAGGAAATATCGCAGACAAAGTAAACAATTAGATATTATGCAAGGCTTGAGTACTTATGATTATCTTTCGCGATGTCGTGTTGTCCTCCTTGAAAATACCATTTTGAAGTTGCCGAAAGTAAGATATCACAACAGGAGATAATACCAACACGGTGTATCGTTCTGTCTATAAAGTGGCTTTGATTTTCACTAACTATCGTATTTTCACTCCAAACCATTATTTCACGCCAACGTGGTGTGACATTTAAAAGTAGTTTTCAAATTAGCTGTGTTTTTCTGATATCTTTAAATATCCTATAGATAACAAATTTAGTTTCTGAACAATATACTGTGGTATTCTATTGTACAAATTACTCGTTGACGACAAAATCGCAGTTTTTCAGTGTGGTGATTTTGCTCTAATGACAAATTTTGTAAAGGGTGATATAACGTCAAGCTAATTTTAAGAAACTGCAGTGAAAAGTTTCTCTTGGTTATGGGAGCAATTTCATCTATTGATTATGCTCGTGAAGCACATTTGGGAAATATATTATCATTATCCAAAATAATTACAATATTCAAATACACATAAATTATGAATTATTATACAATCAGTTTTCACGTATTGGGTCAAATTTGATTCATCTTATTACCGTAAATAAACCAGGCTTTGCTACAGCACTGAAGGAAACCACAACAATGCTAATCAGCCTTGTCTTTCTTTCTACAGGATTTATTTAATTTTCTGCTAGGACACTTGACAACTGGAGCACAAATTCTAGGTTTATGATGTGTCATTTGGCTATATAATCCAACAACTGAAAGTTTGACAGTTGTTTCCTCTCGGGTATTTGTGTTTGTTACATACATATATAGCTTACGTGGTATTCAATAAGACCTTTTATTAATTTACTTGATGGACAGGAAATATGCAAAACATTGTTAAAAAACGATAAATTATTCTTTAGATTTTACAATCATGTTTGATCCATTTTCGGTATTTTTGACCGCTTATGTGACAACGTAACGGTCTTATGTTATTGTAAACCATTTTAATATTTACGAAAAAATTACATTCTAGAGTTATTTTTTAAAGGTAGGAGGCACTATTTATTGGGAAAAGAAAGAATTTTAGTAAATTTTGAAACACTCACTCAGATTAACTTATGTCAAGAAAGCGGAAGCACAAAATCCATCAAAATTTGTCGACAGTGATTGAAAATGAATGCGAGATCATTCCATCTGAACAACACTGTTCTACAACAAGCCTATGTTGAACCGAAATTCGATATTTGATAGTATGTGTATCTCTTTATTTATACGAATGAGTATTTGTTGTTGTTGTTGTTTTTGATGACACTTGGCAACGCCAAGCCCGTCTGTCAGAGACTAGGCGAATGAAGTCAGAGAGAGCGTCTTCCGTTTTTCAATAGAGCACCCTCATACGAAGGTGGAAGTACGACTTTTGGCTCAGAGATGGCAGCACCATCTGAATCTTGCAATTTAGAGATTGAAACCAGTGAAGACCAAAAGCCTGGCTCCAACCACCTCCAGAGGTATTAACTAAAATATTTAAAAATGAATATTTAAAATACATCTTAAATTTTGTTTTAGAAACCCTAAAATTAGCCCTTTTTATTTTCTCTTATAAAGGAAAAGTAGATACCATTACATGCACGCATATGCTGAAGCAATAATTGTTTATATTTATTACGTAGAATCTTTTTCATGCAAGTATACATTTATTGCATAAGGCATTCATGTTGTAGAGAATTTGATTAACTGAAAATTATATATCCAATACTGAGATTGGAATTCATTTGTTTTTATTTGAGGAAGGAGAAACATTTTACATAAAATATACATGTGAGATATGGAATGCCAGATGACGCTACTCAACATCATCTTAATGCTTGCTGCTTCCACAGCGATCCTGGTGTCAAGTATTAGAAAAAAAAGTAGATGAAGACGAAAGATGGTCAAGTTAAGACATATTTATACCTTGACGGTTCCAAAACCAATAATATTGTTATCATAATCCTTTGTTGTAATTGTAAATATCTTTAATTGTTTAATATACTATACTTAAAATGCCAGTTAGTTGCATTATTTGGTTATTAAACTAACCCACATATATATAACAAGATAATGAGATAAAATAAAAACCACTAAAGAAACAGCAAATCACATAAACTTAATGAATTTAAATATATTATATGAATATTAATTAATATATAATTGAAATAGCGGAAAATTGAAAAGAAAAAGGCATCTTTGTCCTGTTCAGAAGTTAATGGATTTGATTCAGGAACAATTGTACAGACAGAATATACTAAAAATATGCTTCTTTAACAGCCTATATTCTTTCAAAGTATGATTCACGTTTTGGAAAAAATGTATAAGCATAATTGTGTACTCTGTCACTTGATTTTCGGTAACCAAAATCAAGAGAAAGAATCTATATATTAAATTTAAATATTTCTTTTTATAAATGTTTCATAATTAATTAATATGAAATATAATAAAAATCCTACTATAACAGTTTTCCTAAAATAGGCATGATTTAAAACGAGAATTTATATCTTCATTTCATTTTAATTAAAATTTCCAATACCAAATAAGAATTTAATTATCTTGTTCAGGATCTGGCAAAATAAGTCAATACGTATTTAATTTTATTTATGATAAGAGAAAGCTTTCGATTACAGAATGTTTGTACTCATCAAGAGTCAAAATAGCTGCAAAAGGCACCATTTTCTTGTTCATAAGTTAGTGAGTTTGATAAACAGAACTATCCGAAAACCATCGTACTGTCTGGATTTATCATAAAGATTCTTCCTTAACTGCCTATGTCTGTTCATACAATGATTCACGCTGTGAAAGAAATGTATAATTGTTGACTTTGTCTCTTGATTTTGCTTAACTCAGGGATTTCGGTTTTCAGAAACCGGCTAAATCCGAAACATGTTGCATAAACCTAACCTAATTTAACAAGAATTAAAGATAATTTAAGTTCAAATTTCTCACTTAGTCTGATTCTAGAATTATTTTAAATTAATATTTGCAAGTGATAATGTAATTTATTCATTACTTTATTGGTATATATTTTTAGTACAATAAACCAAAGGGATTCCTTTTTCAAAAATATTGTTAACAAATATGGCCATCAGTGTAATTGGTATAACCTAATTAACTGAAATGACGAATTTCATTTCTTTCAATTACAATGAAATAAAATGATATATCTTTCCAAATATTGAATTTATCTTCATTTAATTGAATAAGGAATTATCTTTGCCATTCCACATATATAACATACAACATAATAAATAATTTAAAGGTTAAATTGCGCTTTTAGTCCCCTGCTTCACCAACTCGCGAATTTGAATTGCTTTTTCGCGCATGCTCATTAATTACTCTTTTGTTTTAGCCTTTTCATTGGTCGCTTATTAAGTTTCACTTTGAAATAGCAGTAAAATTTTCGCCATGGCATCGGCGATTTTGGAAACGCGCCAAGTAGAGGACCTAAAGCACATTTTCGCCAATTTAAAATATATATATATGAAATATTTCTTTTTAAATTAAAGCTTATATATTATAATTTTTTTATTATTTACCTAATGTACTTAAGTTTTAATAGTTAATTTTATTGTCATATCAATTAATTACTTTTCTACACTTAAATTAGCCAAGAAAAATAATGTTTTGTGACGCAACTTCGTGATTGCTTCTAACTTTTATGAAAACATGTTATGGGTTTCAGTTTAATAAAGTACCTGATCGATCATTCATGTTCTGTTCTTCAGAAAACTCTCTTTGAACAATGAAGTCTATATTCAGATATAAAACATGCTGTTCCTAATCAATAAATTGATTTTAATGCAAATGTATTACTGTCCAAAATAATAACATTCAGGTTGCGTTTTTATTCTTGCCGTGTAGAAATGATTCGCTTTTGCTTACTTTATAAAACAGAGTATGCTAAAATAAATCCAGCACCTTATGTGTAATATAGGTGAAAATAATCCCAAATGATCAATATTAGAGATGAATCCACATATTTCATGATTATTGTAATAAATAATGATAAACGTGGTGCTTCTGAATTGAAAATTCAATACTTAAAAATTAAATACTTTTTATATAGAACTAAAAACTCTAAAAATATCCTAAGCTTATAATTGGAACATTGAACTCTTAAAAAAAAAAAAAAAAAAAAAAAAAAAAAAAGAATAAAACAGAATTACTCAAATTACTTACTTTTACTTGTTTTTATTAAATGATAAATAATCTTTTTAATTTTAATAAATTTCAATTTTTTTTCTATAATATGTTATTACCACAATCACCGAACGTTTGTAAACACGCACACATACACTCTTAAAGATTACATTTCATTATTAGACTGACATATATGTGTGTGCATTTTTGCAAATGTTAGCATTACGTTGTTTTCAAATAAGGAGTTTCTAATGTATCTGTACTTCTTTCTAGACAAAAAATGTTATTAAATATGATAAAATTGTTTTAATTTATATTACAGTTTCCTTTTCTGTTCAATAGAAAATTGAAATAAATGATTTATATGGGAAAATTGATAAAATCAACTGGTTTTTAAATAAAATCTATTATTTTATTATGTTTTATATATTTAAAATATATTTATATTAACTAACTTTTAAATTAGTCATTAAAAGTATTTTGAATTTTGATTTTTCACAGACAGTATTCATCTTAAGTTAATAAAAAAATATTTATAAATTTTATTTGCAACGGAATATTTTCAATCATTTATAGTATTTATTTTTAAAAGATAGGCTTGTGTTATATTATCAACTTACTTTTAATTTTATTACTACGATTTGTTTTCAGCGCTATCAAGCAACAGATAATCATCTTTATACTTGTAATTTTAATAGTCTGATTATCATGAAATTAATCCATTCTTCTTAACATCAATAATATCAATATAATTTATATATCAATAATTCTCATTAAATGATAATTTTTGACACTCTCATTAAATAGCTATACATATTTTTCTCCTAAGCTGCATCTACCTTTTATAAGAAAAATGAAATATAATAAAAAAAGTTGTTTAGTCAATTTAGTTACTTGCAACAGAAAGAGAGGACTATTTCTGAATTCGCGGTACATAAGACATAACATATAGTAAAATTTCAAAATAAATTTCTACTTAATGCTAATTAAATATTCCATTGATACGCAGAAAAAGATGAATCTAACAAACAAAATGACGAACATGGAATATGTAAACAATTTTAACAGGATCTGCATGCAGTAAAATGCAAAAACGAGAAAGGAATAGAATATGCGTTGATCCTGAAAGTTAAATATTGAATTTACTTGCGTGCAAAACCTTGTCAACAGCCCCAGATCTAAAACACCTGCAGAAATATTCATGTTTTCTACCTTCATTTCCAGCTGTGTTAATGATGGTGATGTGTTCATTTGATTATTCAATTATTATGCATTATGTATTATAATTGTTCAAGCATTTTTAAAGCTATATGTATTACATAAAATAAGGCTAATACTCTTGTTGAAGTTGGCTGGTTTTAATTAAAAAAGAATCTTCACATATGGTATCTTTCACTTTTTACTTGGGTCAAGGTCTAGTGAGGAAGTCGGGGCTATAATACCGTGATCTAAAAGTACCTTTCTAGTCTGTCAAAACATCGATTAGGAGTTTGTCACAATACTAGTTCACGTATGGAAAAATAATTAATGAGATTTATAAATTATCTTTTTCAAATAATTTTGTTTATTTTGTTGTTTTCTCAAATCGTGAATTTACGAATATTTAATTTATAATTTCTTCTGGAATTTTTGAATATATAATTCATGTATCAAATTCTGTTCAATCCATTCACTCATTTTAACTGACGGATGTCATTATTATAAAAGGATCCTAATTAAATTATTCTTAAATATCAAGTTTTAATTTTATTGATTAAATAAATATAAGCAAAATTTCTGTTTTACAATTCTATTAGATTAAATACTTGAGTTTTGTAAACTTAGATGCAGCCTTGAATCTCAAAATCATGAAATTTTATAATTTTGCTTATTATATACAAGCGTAAAACAAAAGCTATATAGTAATATTAGTTTTATTAAATAATAATAAAATTAAAGATATTTTTTCTTTTAATTAAATAATAACAAATTGATAAAACAACAATAAAATTAATCTTCATTCCAAAAAATAATAAAAGGAGCTAATCGTACTGAGCTATTCGTCGAGTTTTGACGATTATCATAATTATTTAGTTCAGATACATAAGAAATAAATTCTTACAAAAATTTTATTTCTACAGTTTGAATTTACCAATCTAGCAAACATTCTGATGCAAATTAACCCTTCTTTGCATAATGGTGGAAATTTCCATCATAACCTATAATGCCCAAAAATTATATAAAAGAACAAGTTCACTTTAAGTTGATTGTGTTTGGATACCTTTTTAATGTCCATTGCATAAAAAGAAACATAGCTGTCAAAAATAAACAAGTGTCATTATCAGTGAAACGAGCTTAAAGTTGTCTCATTCCACTGTTTGTTGTAGTTGCAATAAACGTATGATTTCGTTTATAATTTTGTTTTATTATATTAGAGTTTCTATTGCTAAAAAAATTGAAAATGAGTGGAAGAAAGGTTTGTAACACGTGTTTCTGTTATTTTCCTCTTTTATTTCTATTTAGTACTAAGCTAATGATCTAACTTTGGATGATGATGGAAAGTTTTAGCATATTGTTTTTTGCTAAATTTATACTATAAATATATACTAAGAGTTTTTAACCATTTTTCCTTTAATTTTGAACATGAATTATATCTATCAACTTGATTTATTTCACCAATAAAGAAAAAATCATGCAAAGAAGGGTTAAAATAACGTGAATAATAAATTTAATTATCTTTTTTTCATATGGTTACATTTGTTATATCGAATTTGGTTATATTAATGTGCATTTAATTTTACATTCAATTTTATTTCTAAAAATATTCTTCCAAATTTTTTTAACTGCCATTTTTCATTATTATTATTCAAGAACGATTTCTTTAACTTTACTTAATTAAGGATGGTAATAATTAAAACCTTCAGTAAATGACTTCTTATATAAAACATTTGTATGAAAAATGTTATTATTATTATTTTTATGAAAAAGTTATTTCTGGTTTTAATTTATATGTTATTTTTTAACATAGATTTTATTATTAATAGAATTCATTTTCCTAAACTTTTTTAAAATAAGTAGGCTGATAAAAATAGATTTTTTATCCACTAAGCAAATCTATCACATAAATTTATTTATTAAATGAATGATATAGAAGTAATCATAGCTTATAACTATTCAAACATTAAATTACATATATCATAAAAGCACCAAATAATTAATTTTATTATAAGAAATGATTACATTTATTCCTCCATTTAAATGAAAAGATTTAATACAACTTACTGCAACCATGATGATAGTTTTAATTAAAACAGATTTAAAAGTAAATCTGTTTCAACACAGCGGGAACGCTTCTTTGATTTGCCTGTCAAATTTATGCTGAGAGAACGTTTTTTAGGGAGTGGAATAGCCACCTGCTTACCCTGATAAACAATCCACCACTACACTTTCGTGACTGTTGAAAGTTTCTTATCACACAACTGAACTAAGTGCTCTCTCTTGAGTATATAAAATTAAGCATATTTCTTATCATAGATAATGTTATCACGGATAAAAGTAGCTTAATGGATTTTATCTAAAGTAAATAAAATTTGGCAAGCGTCTGTTTGGAACAAAGAAATTAACTTTTTATCCTGGGTTTAAAAGATTAAGAATATAAAAATATATATGGCATAATCGATCACTTATTTAAATAAATATGTAAGTAGAATAAAGTTATCAATTAGAAATTTATGATTTTTCTAGTACTTTTGTAGATTTAAAATTTTAAAATTGCAAAGTTAACATCCACGATTTCTTTTCTGTTTTCAGTTATAAATATGCGGTAGTAATGTTTCTCATGACTTTTTATAGCTATGTTATTCTAAATCATTTATTTTATTTTTTTTCTGATAATCATGACCGATAAAAATGTCAAATTTAATTAAAAATATAAAACTTTAACTGACTTGCCATTTGGAAATATATCAAGTAATATATTATTAATTTTAAGCGAAAAGATTATAGTATTTATTAGTTATAATATATATTGTATTTAATAAAAAAAAACTACTGAAATAATTTCATTCTTACAAAATGATTACTAATGAAATTTAAACTTGTCAAAAATATTTATGAAAATTTAGCAATTATTCATGATATTATATAAGTGTAATGAATATTATATAAATTATAATGAAAACCATACGATAGGATTATATATTTTTTCATCTTTATGTCTTACACTAGGAAGTGAAAAGTATAAAATTAGTTTAAATTTTATTTTGTTTAAAGAGAAAAAAGCAATGAAATAAATTAAGTCATTAGCAGAATCTAAAATGAAAACCTCATTATCTTATTCAGCAAATTTGATTCAAACTTAAACAGTAGTTCCCTTGTAATTATTACGAAGATGATGATGTTTTATTAACATAAACGGTTGAAATTATCGTAAGAGTATTCAAAAAAAAAATAAAATATTTTATAAATCGATAATTCTCTTGATACAACAATAACCTATGGTCAACAATAACCTTGATACAACAATAACCAAACATTTTTATACAGTTGTGACTTCATTAAACAAATTTAAATTAATATAATATTAAAGATGATTTTTTAAGAATTTAAGCAGATATTATAATTGAATCTACTTATAATTTCTCAATAAAGGAAATCGCCATACACACATAATGCTAATACTTTACATAATATCATAAAAACGAGATATAATATTGAAAAAATGAACAACATTTCAAATAATTGCAACAAATTCTACAGCATGTGAAAATTACAAAATCTGAATTTTCGAAATCCGAATCAAAAAAGATTCAGCAAATTTCGAATTAAATTAGAATTTAAATAATTAATATGTGTCACACACACAAGATTTTATATCTATTTTCTTGCTTATTTTTATTAATTGATTCCTTATATTATTTATAATATTTTTCTACATTTCTTACTCATTTTGCAAATCCTATACTAAATAATGCATATTTATACCGCACATTTTTGGACATACGTATATGTGTGTGTGTGTGAGAGAGAGAGAGATGGAATGCCAGATGACGCTACTCAACATCATGACATCATCTTAATACTTGCTGCTTCCATAGCGACCCTGGTGTCAAGTATTAGAAAAAGAGTTGTTGAGGATGAAGATGGTCTAATAAAGACGTATTTTGAACCTTGACGGTTCCAAAACCAATAATATTGTTATTGTAACCCTTTGTTGTAATTGTAAATATCTGTAAATATCTTTAGTTGTTTAATATACTATACTTAAAATGCCAATTAGTGGCATGATTTAGTTTTTAAACTAACCTATATATATATATATATATATTATGTTTTAAATGCTTATTTATATACGTTAATTGTAATTAATAATACGTATAAATAAGTTAATTAATATAACGTTTAATGAATTTAATTAATATAACGTAAATGCATTTCTTAAAGAATTTATAATATATTAATTCCAGGAGAAATTAAAATTTATATAGTTTTTAATACTTACTACTTATAAAATTTCTAATATTCTTACTATCAAAACTTATATATAGTTCATGTTGACAAAAGAACAGAATTCCTTTTTTTGAATAATGTTGTGTTCAGCTTAGAATTTTAACTATGCAGGAACATTTCAAACATTTTACTATGACTGGTTTAATTAGATATTTAGCATATTTTATGTTTAGAACAAAAATATTCGGAAATATAATTTAAATAATATTTTAACTTGCTGTATCATTGAGATAAATTATTTGAAATAATTTTAATATATTTATTAAAAATAGCATATTGTGATTGGTTACTAGGAATTTCATTTTTAATGTAAAAGTAGCTTACATTTTAATTTATTAAAACAAAAATAACAACAAATTCCACATATTGTTTAATTATATGTAAATCTCTTTTAGGGATCATTTTATTACTGAGAGAAAATGTAACCTTCTAATTCATAAATAACAGATTTCAAATAAATATTCCTTATGAGATAACTTGAAGAAAACCTAGTATTTGATAATATATTTCTAAATTTAGATTACTTTTGTAAAAACCAAATTAATTTCAAAAAAATTATAAAAGTAATTTCAAAATACTGTATAGTATATTCAAACGATTTTAGAAAATAATTATCACGTTAATAATATAAAAAGTTAAATTAAAAACATGTTTATTTAAATGACTGAAACATTATTTGAAAGAAAATTTTGTAATCGATTTAAAAATTTAATAGTTCTATTTTTTTATGAGTTTATATTTTAACCTTACTATTATAAGATTCTGTTTCTACAAAATGTACACAGTTTATGTTTTCTGTTATAATAAGAAATGTAAGTTTTGGGGGAAAGAGTAAATCACACACACATGTTTGTTTCAGTTCTATTTTGC
>JAPDSC010130605.1:0-12914 GCA_026290005.1 Latrodectus geometricus | reverse complement strand
ATAAATTAAATTAATTTTTTAGTAAAATTACATTTTTAATAAATACTGTTGATAAATTTTTTTATTTATATTTAATTTAAAATTATTTTTTTAACATAAAAAGAATCACCAAGACTTGAAAGTCAGTTTTGAAAAAAAGTTAACATTAACCATTCTATAGTTCTGATTAATTTTGCTAAGGATCCTCTTGAGTTTATTTAATAGGAAGTGTTATGAGAGAATTATATAAAATCCAGAATTTGATAATTAATCATCAGGATATTCATTTGAATGCAAAATTTGATAATAAGTTCATATTTCACTCTTCCCTTTGTGTTTTTTACTAAAAATCAGAAATATTGAATAGAGAAAAATTTCTCCAATGCATACATTTTTATATTACCAATCTTATCAAAGATTTGTCAAATTGGAAAATTCAGAAATATCAAATTTCATTTTTAAGATGAAAAATTTTATTGCAAAAAAGTATTTATTTTAATTACATGAAAAGTAAATAATTTCTAAAGTTATTTTAGTGAATACAAGTTTTTCTGATTTTATAGTCTTCAGTCAGTGACTAAAGTTTCATACCTGATTATTTTCAAATGAAACAAATTATAGAAAAATACAATAATATATAACACTTATCTATGCCAAGCTCTCGTTTCTTAGATTCCTTTTATGTCTTTAACATAATGAAGTGTCTATTAAGACAGCATATGTTATAAATACATTCCATATTTTCCTACACATATGTTACAAATACACTCCATATTTTCAATTGATTAAATATAATCTTTATTATATTTAATCAATTGAAAATATTAATTAAGTAAAGTGGACTTCTAGTTCACTTCATTTTTGATTTATCTAAACATGACATTGTCTTTCAGAAAATATTGTTTTACCGAAGTATTATAGCAGTAAGAAATAAATTATGTAAATATAAACATTTAACTTTCATATTTTAAAGTAACTAATATAATACTTTTCTTTTGTAATAAAAGTTATTTAGATAAGTTAACCTAACATTTTAATTGTTGCATGTTTTCTTGATGAAGTTACAATTTTTAACTATTTTAGAGAAATAGAGAAATACATCAGTTTCATAAAGCTAATTGCACGATAAGATAATATTAAGTTTCTCAATAGTCATCTTATTTTATAAATAATGAATTCATGAATTAATAAAAAAATAACAATTTTGTGAAAGCTGTATTTAAATTACATTATCTTTTCTTTCACCTTTATTAAATTACTTACTTTCTCATTTAACCTTATTCTTTTCTCATCTGAGGCCAAGATTTTCATTAATATTGGAAGGTCCTCAGCATAGCGACACATTGGACCGGTACTCACGAAGGCATCTAGTTGCTCATTTTCTTGATCATCACTCGGAAAGAATCCATGATTTGATACTAGACCTACATAGAAAACACTGTAGGTCATATCGTATATATAAATCAAGACAGCAAGAAAATTTAATTTGAAGAAAATTGAAATCTTTATAAGCGAAAATCTTAAAATCTAGATATAGAGTTAAAAATTAAAATAAGTTTACAAACGAAATAATACGGACAGTTTTTTCATGTGATAACAGTTCTTCCATAATCAAATACAGGAACATGTATGTTGCTATACAATAAATTAAATCAACTATAAAGAAATATATAATTTGCTAAAATAATTCGAATGTTAGAAAATATTGTTTTAATTTATGACTCGACTTTATATTGTGATATTCATGAAATAATTATTATCTTTAATAATTTTACTAATCTCATAAAACAATAAATTTAGCGGAAATCATGAGCCTTTTAGAAAGACTAATATATATTTTATCTTAAACTACCTGAAAATTTACATTCTTAATTTTGTATACTATCATATCGAATAAATAATCAGTTTAAATCAACCAAGTTAGCAATAATAAATGATATTTTGCTTCGAACCATAGAAAATGGCAAATAACGTCAAATTAGAACATAAAATTCTAATAATTATTTTAAAAATATGCTAAATATTTGCCATTTAAATATGATACCATGAATGATTCAAGCAATGATTGTTCCAACAATATTTAAACTTACAGAAAAGGCTTTGAAATGATCATCTTAGGTACTTAATAAACAAGAACCCATGACTTAATTTAAAATATTTATAGTAATTAAAAATTATTATCTGATAATAGTTAAATTTCTCTTCGCCATATAATTTTCCAAAAGAAAACTTTTCATCGAGTTGTAAAGCAAGTAAGACAGCGGTTTTTCATTAATAATGAGAGTGAAGGTTAATCAGTGAAGGTTAAAGAGATGATATCTTTATCGATATCTTCGGTTTATATCAAAATTAACTTTCTTCAATTAAAAATGGCAGTAATGTCTTTCACATAAAGTTGGATATCTCTTTATTCATATAAGTTACCACTTCAGTTTGTATTTCAACCAACACTGAACCATCTCGCTTTGAGATTACACTAAATTAATGTTCAGATATTTCTGAGTGTCAAAAACTGTTGATGAAATTTATTTTCTCCATGTATATCTGCATTTTCCATTAGTAATTGTGTTTTTTAGAACTTTTAATGCAAATGTGTTTTCCCATCTCTTTCAGTTTGTACTAAAGGGTTCGACAATTTGGTTGACTAATAAAGACAAATTTTAAAGTTTTTCCCAAACTGATAGATAAATTTCTTCAGTAAAGATTACTAAATAATCGAATCGATATTTCATCCCAAAAAGATCTATATGAAATTTTCCTCTTGTTTGAAAATTCCCCACTTGTATATAATCATGCATGTATTTAATTAAGATCATGCCATATTCTGTTGTTGTTGTTAATGACACTTGGCAACGCCAAGCCCGCCCCTTACAGAGACTAGGTGAATGAAGCCAGAGAGGTAGTGTCTTCCGTTTTTTTAATAGAGCACCCTCATACGAAGGTGCAAGTACGACTTTTGGCTAATAGACGGAAGCACCATTCGAATTTTCCACTTTATCCATTCAACTTCTGAGTAAACATCTTAAAACTGTCATACTTAAATGAATACGGAGTATATTTTATAAATTAACGAAAAGTGGTGTTCTGGATTAAAATGAATTATGCCTGACATGTTCATGTTATTTCCATCGAAGGTTACGGTAATTTACATGTTTCTGATGACACTTGGACCTTTGAGAGACAAGGCGAATGAAATCAGAGAGAGAGCTTATTCTGTTTTTTAATAAAGCACCCTCATACGAAAGTAGAAGTATGACATTTGGCTCATAGATGGCAGCACCACCTGAATCTTCCAATTTAGAGATTGAAACCAATGAAAACCCAAAGCCTGGCTCCAACCACCCCCAGAGGTATTAATTTATAATGAGAACATGGTGGACATGGCAACCCGACGGATTTAACGTGCCCCAGTCACCATTAGTCAACACGAAGGATCTTCGGCTAAGCCGGGATACGAACTCACCACTGTTAGGTAACAAGAGCGAACCAACCAGGCCACCATGCCATATTTTTTATTATATATTGAATACTTTATAAACTTCTTCTTGAGCTTGTCAGATATGTAGCACCTCTGCATTGTTGCATTTTGTACCATTTATGTACTTACATGTTACACATTTCATTCAAGTAAGTATGAATCCTTATGTTTAGGATCATTTTTGATATAAATAAAAATCACATATTTAAAAAAAAAAAAATCATTCTTCGCTAATTTAACCTCATGCAAGACACTGTCAGCTGAAAAAGAGACATATATGCTTAAAATCTTAAAAAAAATAACTTAATTTTTTTAAGCTTATTTATATGCTTAATAATAAGCTTAAAAAAATTAAGCTTATTTTCCAAAGCTTTCTTCCTCATTCAGCTCAATTGAAGTAGATAATATAACAAGATTTAAAATGTAAAATACTAAATTTTATTACTATAAAAAAAACCCAACAATATTATCTATAAAACTATCATATCTAATGTTTAAATAGAAAAGACAAGTATTTGATTGATATAAATATGGCAAAGTAAAAAAAAAAATCATTGCAAATATTCTTTTTAAAATTAAGCCTCATTGTATTTGAATTTTTTATTGGTAAGAATTATAAAATTTAAGTCTAAACGGTAATTTGCTGATATTTCTTTTATCTAATTTTTAACACTCTTACACAACGCAATAATCTATGATTTCATTTTGACACGATATTTGAATGATATTTTTATTTTTGGTTTGTTAAAGAGAAAAATTTAAAAATAAAGCTTTTAACAGAAAAGGTATTTAAATCTCATTTTCAAATTTGAATTTTTTTTATTCACCAATATAAAAATTCAAACTTGAACTTGCATATAGCTTGATTCAAACTATATGCTTTGGGAAATTTTAACTATGAACATTTTTTTGTTTCTAATGGCGGGCACCCTTGAGTAATTACCCAATTTGCCACAAGCAGCTACTCATTTTATCGTTACCCGGTGGGCACCTGTAAACCAAGTCACGGAGGTACGAGAAGCATCACCCACACCACGTCACCACAAACCCGTTTATAGGGCGGGCCACATTCATCCATCATCTGAGGAAAGGACAAGAAACAGAGAGAGAGAGAGAAAGAAAGCACGTTCATGTCCGAGGCGGGATTCGAACCAAGGTCCTCTCCATCCGTAGTCAGGTACTCCAACTACCAAACAGGGTGGGAGGCTTTAACTATGAATTTTATTTGCGTAATTTTCATGATATATTTGTAACGCTTGAATCTAAATTCAATTGATATATAATTTTAATTTTGTAAAACCTGCAAAGGTATGAAAAAATAAAAATTAATCGAAATACTTTCTCCTCTCCTTAATTTTTGGATTTGTGTGTTCAACTATTTTTATTAATTGCATAATTTTCTTTGAAAAATTAATCTATAATTTGGTTTAATTTCTTTTTTATTAGTGTAAAATTTAATTTAAAAAATGATGATATTAGAAATACTTAAAACTAGTTCTAAGTTTTCTAGAATTCAAATTTTTGGGCATTGAAATTAAAAATGGTTTTGCATAAAAATACCACAGAAGTTTCAGTTTTCATTAATCAGTTTACTTTATAAATATATAAAATAAATGCAGTCATTTATATGAGTTTTAATTAAGTTTTCATTTTTATATGTATTTGGAATTGATTTTTCATTTTAGTCGAAGAACCATTTTTAGGACTATTTAGATATAAATCTTCAAAAGGTTAAAAAACAATCCTCTCAATGACACAATACCTCTTGAATATGTTATTTCAAGTGTGTGTTAGATCCTTCTGTTTTTATTCACAAAAATAATCTGGACCATAAAATGTCTGTAATACAGTGCTTTTGCATAATTAACAGAGCAACGCTGCAAATTTTAAAATATGCTGACCATAAATTGAATCATTGAACATGGATTTAGATTTTCAATCCTTTAATTTCAGTGAGGTTAATAGTGAATAATATTGTTTAAAAAATCCAATCATTATGATTCGTCTCTTTAGCTAAAAAATTAAATCTATATCTTTTTAAGGATCTATTATTATTAATACTTTTTTATTTCTACAGATTTTATATTTTTTGTCAGCTATATGAATTCTTTATGAATGAAACAATATGAATTTTTTTTTGTTTTTCTCACTACACCGGAAATAACAGTACTTCTATCGGAAATAACCGGTAGTAGACATCATTACCACACACCCTTTCGAGATCAAGACACTATCTGTTCCCAAAACAATTACATGTTATTATAAACTCTTTTGGTAAGCTTCATTAATACGTATTTAAAAAAAGAAGTTAATAATAATTTATGGCATTCTAATTTGAAGTAATAAAAAAATATCGAGCTTATATTGATATAAAATTTTACCATAAAATCTATGCCAGTTTTGATTAAACGCATAACATATGGAAATATATTCTACATTTAAATACAACTATTATCATAATTAATAAATTTCAAAACTATTCAGATATTGATTTAAAAGTATATAATATATACATAAGAGCATCTATTAATATTTATATATTAAAATTTTGCAACAGAATTTTTAGCAAACAAACATTCGTAAAAGTATTTAAAGAATTTTCAACATACCGTTAAAATATTTGATGATATTAAAAGTACTTAATTGCATATAAATTTAATAATTAATTTTAATTATATAAAATATAGTGGAAAAGGTCTGCTAAAATAACATAAAGATTTAAAAATTATAAAATGTTTTAAGAAAAAATATTGGAGCTATACATTTCTAATTATTTACCAGATACAAATTTAAAAACATTAAAGGTTAGTTCTAAAAGTTTGTATAATTAATTGTTGTAAATTAATCAAATAGTTGAAAAATCTCTATTGCTAATAAATATTGATTTATAAAAAAGAGCTAGAAGAACTTTAAAAAAACGGTAGAAACATAAACATTAAAGTTATACATTTCTAATTATGTCAAGATATAAATTTACAAATGTCAAGATATAAATATTATGACAAGATATAAATTTACAAACATTAAAGATTAGTTCTGAAACTTATGTAATTAATTGTTAGAAATTAATCAAATAGTTGGTATAAATCTATTGCTAATAAGTATTCTATGTAACTCATGAAAACATTTATGTTATATTTGCTAGAAAAATTTAAAATAAATGGGTTAAAAGATAAATAAAGATTGATTGCTGAATTATTCTATATTATAAGCACATTTCTCTTCTTTACATTCATTTCAGCTGAATATTGTGGCTGAATATTATTATCGCTGAATATTATACATTTCAGCTGAATATTATTAATTGTAATCAATGAACTTCCAAAGTGATAATTTACATGCTGGAATATTCTAATGAGAAAAACGTACTTTTAGTGCTAATTATTTTTAGAAGTCAGTTTTCGAAGGAAAACAATTTTCCAAATATCTGTTAAACGAAGTCCATATTTTACAAAACTATTTCCTTAAGACACTACATTTAGACAGTTGACGTCGAATTGACGCATTTACGAATACTTAAAACGATTCATTTTTGCAATTTTAACATTGTAGATATAACCAGAAAGTACAACAACCTGTGGAAGGCTTGTGTCCATATATGCCACAAAAAGAAGCTGGTATGCGAATGCTTCCTGCAATATCATTTCCAATTCCTATAACAGCACCAGCAGCAGTCAGAATAGCTCCTTCTCCACCTAAGATGTAGGAACATTGATTATATTTTGCAATAAATATTGCAAGTATGTAAACATGATAACTTTTATCATAAATGTAACAATAGCAAACATACATGTAAACTTAATAAGTACCACTTCCATATACTTATTCAGTTAAAATTTATACTAAAGTGCCAAAGATTATGAGAATACAAAATACAGATATAAAAATGGCAATAATGTCATGAACCGAAAGTACAAATGCTGTATATCAGGGGTGGTCAAGACGTCGACCGCGAAGACATTTTAGGTAGTCCACGCGAGTATCCAGAAAATGACTTCGGATATTAACAATTTCATTTCTGACTTATGACATAGAATCAATGAATTATTTAAAATTAAAATTTACTATAGTCTAAGCTTTAAAACCCAAAACAAACTGGTCAAAGATTTACGATTTAAAGATTTATGATTAAAGATTTACGATTTAAAACCTAAAATGGACATGATGAGTGCGATTAAAATATTAAAAAAAAACTATAGAAAGCTATGCATCTCAATTAAGATAACATGATTTGAGAAACCAAAAACATGGAAGAAGAGTGCATCCATAATCCAAACCGAGACTTCGAAGATTTCGCTTAATATTTGTTTTGTTTGAAGAATTTGAAAGAAGATTCGCTGACTTAATTAGGTTGAAAGAAATACTCGATTTTATGATATTTCCATTTAATGAAAATGTCAACATTGATGAAGTATCTCAAAAAATAGGACATTTAATCGATATCACATAAGTTTTGGTCGAGGAAGAAATTATTAAATTAGGATGTGATATATTTCTTAAATCCAGAGCATATTTAGTGATACTGATTTTTGAAAATTAATTTCTGAGGAAACGTTTCCAAATATTTACACAAATTGATTTTGTATTTAAAATCATACTTTGGATCGAGGTATCTTTGCGAATCTGCTTTTTCAACCATGAACAAAAAACAAACATCGGTCGCATTTAACACATGAACATTTAATTTCGTGTTTATGCATTGCAATAAGCTCGTACCAGCCACAATATGATAAACTTGTCGCAGATATACAGCGCCAAATTTCAACTAAACGAAGTGAATAGGATGGTCAGTTTTTGATATATGAATACTTTGATTATTTTCGTCAGTAAATTTTATTTTGTAAATATTACTATTAAGTTTTTTTTAGAAAAATTACATAATTTACCATATTTTCTTTTACCGAAAATAAATATGTACGTTAATTTAGCTCTGCCATTGGTAAACCGCCTTCGATTTTTTAAATGTAGATCGCGGATCCCAAAAGTATGGCCACCCCTGCTATATATATATTAGCTTGGGGAAAAAGAAATCCATTATTTTTAGGTGAACTTTATGTAACTTCTTTTGGGTTCACTTTGTAAAAAGGCTTAAAACAGCTTTCATGTAGATTTTTAGGTCTTGCGCGTTACGACTGCTGACATGCGGTTAACTTCAATCATTTTTGATATTTTATAGACATTTTCGGCGATGTTGTAACCACATGCGAGGAGCATCTCTAACATCAAAAATACCTGAATGGAATCGGCGAAACGAAAATTATACGTAACTGATTGTTACAGTCTTCTATAGGACGATAAACACCTTTCACAATTTTAGCCACCCGGCTATCTTTTTTGCAGTTACAAGAGAAAAACGAAAATGCATCGAATTTTCTGTTTGTTGTCTTCCATTTTTAAAACCTTGTACTCGTAACTGAATTCATCAAACAAAAAACCTCAAAAGGATATTTTAGTGTCAAATCTCACCTTTCCAACGAGCATAAATCTGAAATTGTTCGATAGATACTTCACGAGATATCGATCACTACAGACGTCTACCGAAAAAATAATGGATTACTTTTCCCCCAACCTAATATATAGGCTACTAATTACTTTTGAATGCGTCATTCTTAATCTTTAGTATCAAGAGGATATTTAAAAACTACAATTTGATTTTTGATTTATCCCTTTTCGTCATAGGCTACAACACTACTTAAAAAAGAACAATCATGAATATGCAAAACATGCAACACAAATACATTAATTAAGAGAGTAAAATATAGTTGAGACATAACAACAAGATGATTATTGAGTGATTTTAAGTTCGTCTCTTTTTAATATATACCTTTACCTAAACATAATATTCTGAAGATCATTTGTAGTTGCTCGGGAATATCATATCCAATAAACAATGAAATTTCCCAAGAACAATGCAGCATATTATAGAGCTAAATCGTTTGCTGTTGGATTGAAGAATATACATTTAACACGGGTTCCAACAAATGAATTAACCATTTCGACTCGAGACCAATACTCTCAGGTACATAAGTGGGTATACTCATAGTACATAGGTATATATGTGGGTATAAGGTCAATTCATGTATACAGTCCAATAGAGCATCCACGATACACAACTCTTTGGGAGGAAGCTTAGCAGAAATTATTATGCGGTTTCTGACAATTTTTTTACTTAATACCATACTGAACTTTCTTCATTTCACCATTCAAAATGAAATTTCCTATGATAATATGTATTTTATGTGGGGTTTTGTGGCACTATATATTGAATATTTTCTCTTAATGTTTTAGAACCAGAAAGGAACACTGCATATTAAGTAAAAAATAATTATTTTTTAAAATATTATTATAACCAAGAATGTAAATTATATTTGATCACCCACAGTCTATAGCTTAACAGACTAAAATTGCTACTAGAGCTTTTTTGAATATCCCATTCAGCGTAATGTTTCTTGGAAAGTTTCTTTTATAGATAGTAAATTGTATTTAAAATTCACAAAGGAGGAAGCAAAGAAAATTTGCTTTCTTTCTCCTTTGTGTCAGCATCAACAAAAGTACATTTAAAAGCAGACGCAACACCTATCTATTTTGTCAACTTTGACGACAATTGAGTCTGAACCTATAGGCTCCCTTTCATGTATTCTTTCATTTAAATCCCGTTTTTTTTAGACCTCTAATATTAATGCTGCTAACAAACTAATGTTACAATATTAGTTGGGGGAAAAAGTAATCCATTATTTTTTCGGTAGACGTCTGTAGTGATCGATATTTCGTGAGGTATCTATCAAACAATTTCAGATTTATGCTCGTTGGAAAGGTGACATTTGACACTAAAATATCCTCTTGAGGTTTTTTGTTTGATTCATTCAGTTACGAGTACAAGGTTTTAAAAATGGAAGACAACAAACAGAAAATTCGATACATTTTCGTTTTTCTCTTGTAACGGCGAAAAAGACAGCCGGTTGGCTAAAATTGTGAAAGGTGTTTATCTTTCTATATAAGACTGTAACAACCAGTTACGTACAATTTTTGTTTCCTCGATTCCGTTCGGGTATTTTTGATGTTAGAGATGCACCTCGCATGTGGATACAGCATCGTCGAAAATTTCTATAAAATATCAAAAATGATCGAAGTTAACCGCATGTCAGCAGTCGTAACGCGCAAGATCTAAAAATCTACATGAAAGCTGTTTTAAATCTTTTTACAAAGTGAATCCAAAAGAAGTTACATAAAGTTCACGTGAAAGTAATGGATTTCTTTTTCCCCAAACTAATATTTAAGATTTTGTTTTGTATTTCTTATGCTTATATCACCATTAGTTATACAGAATGCAGCACGTAAAACCGACCCGTCGTAATATTTTAGAATATTGCACTTTTAACAATTATTTGTTTATATTCGTATATTACGTTTTTGACAACAAAATCTTTGTGTATGTAGCCCGCATTCTTTGAGACGACAGTGAATTCGATTTGGGAATCCCAGAGGAGTTTTATCCAATCTTTTCAGAAGAGAAACTTCAGTTAGGTTACTTTCAGTCGGACAGTAAAACGTGCCACAAATCATATCATGACTGTCCCGTGTGTATGTAGTGTTTACATCTAAAAACGATCAGCAAAGGCTTATAGTCTATTTGGAGTTATAAAAGGACCGCAAGCCTTGCTGTCCACTTATGACTTTCACTGATGGGTACTGTTAAAGGGAAGAACTCAATATACTGTATACAAAACAAATCCACTTATAATTGAAGAACTAAAGATTAGGATCCAGGATGTCATCAATAGCATCACTACACAAAAAAACTGACAAGACTATAAATAAATTTCTTCAACGGTGGTCACATTTGGGAGCATGGTTGATACTTATTTGAGGTTGACAAATTTGAAAAAGGAAGTGAATGGAGGCCATTATAATGCAGAGTAATCCTATTTAATACATTACATTTTAATACTTTACAGGTCTTATTTTACAGGATTGACTTTACAGGCCGTGTCTCCCTCTGTACTTGCTTTTCTCAACCATTTTGATTAATTATAATTCCGTTTTATAATTAAAGTTTATAATGGGCACTACGAAAAACAGCAAAAACAAACAATTTTACTGTTCATATATTGTCTTTTTAAGCAAAAAAATTAAATGCGTTGGAAATTAATTTCCATGTTCTCATCTGTGAGCCCGAATTTTTAATTTAATGTGCTTAAAATTTATAAAATATAAAACCAATAAAATTTTTCATACTTTCATGGAACTTTTTAAGCAAAAAGCATTAATTATAAATGAAATATATAAAAAATATTAAATCTAACTTATTTGCTAAATCATGTTCATTGGAGTAGATAAGTTCAATAATCCACTACTAATTCCTTGAATCTCAATAGTAATATTGCAGAAAGCACTTATCTCATTAAAGTTTGCTGCTTAATAATGTTAATGTTAACAAATACAGAATTTTTATTGATAACTGTTTAAATTTTTTTCCATGAACATATGTATGAGTGGGCATTATATATTTGTATAACAATTCACTTCGCGTATCATTTATTCTCATATGAAAATCATATATTCACATAGCAAACTTAAATAAAAATTATTCTATACATTATATTGATTATAAACTATTTTTGTCTATATCATCTATTTTAACCTGTTATTGGTTGTAAATTATCTGTTAATACACCTTTATTGGTACTAAGCATTAGCTGTAATTTTTAATAAAACATTACAAAATAAAACTTTAATATTTTATAATAAATTGAAATTAACATGATCTTTCTTGCATAATAAAACTTGCATCATGATATTATATGAAATTTAAACGTTTATATTAGTTTGGGGAAAAAGAAATCCATTATTTTTACGTGAACTTTATGTAACTTCTTTTGGATTCGCTTTGTAAAAAGGTTTAAAACAGTTTCATGTAGATTTTTAGGTCTTGTGCGAAGCTACGACTGCTGACATGATATCAAGTTTGATAATTTTTGATATTTTATAGACATTCTTGAAGATGTTGTATCCATGCGAGGTGCATCTTTAGCATCCAAATACCCAAACGGAATCGACGAAACCAAAATTGTGCGTAACTGGTTGTTACAGTCTTATATAGGACGATAAACACCTTTCACAATTTTAGCCACCCGGCTATGTTTTTCGCCGTTACAAGAGAAAAACGAAAATGTATCGAATTTTCTGTTTGTTGTCTTCCATTTTTAAAACCTTGTACTCGTAACTGAATTAATCAAACAAAAAACCGCAAAAGGGTATTTTAGTGTCAAATGTCACCTTTCCAACGAGCATAAATCTGAAATTGTTTGATAGATACCTCACGAGATATCGATCACTACAGACGTCTACCGAAAAAGTAATGGATTACTTTTTCCCCAACCTAATATTTGAAAAGACGTTGGATTAATATCAAGTACAAATAACAACTAGCAGGCAAATAGAGGAATGAGAAATTTTA